>JAODUO010002019.1:27500-68665 GCA_025642075.2 Ridgeia piscesae | reverse complement strand
TATTTTACATCTCCAGGACATTCCATGTATCCAGTATGTAGACAAATGAAACAATCTATACTTTGCCACATATTTTACATCTCCAGGACATTCCATGTATCCAGTATGTAGACAAATGAAACAATCTATACTTTGCCACATATTTTACATCTCCAGGACATTCCATGTATCCAGTATGTAGACAAATGAAACAATCTATACTCTGCCACATATTTTACATCTCCAGGACATTCCATGTATCCAGTATGTAGACAAATGAAACAATCTATACTTTGCCACATATTTTACATCTCCAGGACATTCCATGTATCCAGTATGTAGACAAATGAAACAATCTATACTCTGCCACATATTTTACATCTCCAGGACATTCCATGTATCCAGTATGTAGACAAATGAAACAATCTATACTCTGCCACATATTTTACATCTCCAGGACATTCCATGTATCCAGTATGTAGACAAATGAAACAATCTATACTCTGCCACATATTTTACATCTCCAGGACATTCCATGTATCCAGTATGTAGACAAATGAAACAATCTATACTCTGCCACATATTTTACATCTCCAGGACATTCCATGTATCCAGTATGTAGACAAATGAAACAATCTATACTCTGCCACATATTTTACATCTCCAGGACATTCCATGTATCCAGTATGTAGACAAATGAAACAATCTATACTCTGCCACATATTTTACATCTCCAGGACATTCCATGTATCAAGTATGTCGCGGTTTGCTTATGTCAATCAAAGTTATACAAGAAACCTCTGTCAAGCTTTGCCTTTGTCACAAATATTGGTGAAGGTTAAATATGTGACATACATCCTCCTGCGACATGACTTCTCCCAGAGCAAACACTGCTGCTTACATTTCTCACTTTAACTATTTTCTATTAGTTTTTTGTATAAAGATAAACTTCTGAAACCAGAAAATCAACAAAAATACAAGATGAAAAGCACGTGTTCAGACAGCCAGCTTTTATTGCTTGATAGAGTTTGCTAAGTTGTCATGTGACACGGTGGATAGGGCAATTGTACCTGCACTGCAGGCAAAAACAGAAGCCTAATTGACAGTGTTACCTGAAGGAATTGTTTCTTCAGTCCCTTGTACACCTGAGACTGGAGACCGCCTTGAGTCAGAGACAGTAGACACAGCAGTCTCAGACACTGGGTCTCATCATACTACAACCAAACAACCACTCGCTGTGATACTACAACCAAACAACCACTCACTGTCACACTACAACCAAACAACCACTCACTGTCACACTACAACCAAACAACCACTCACTGTGATACTACAACCAAACAACCACTCACTGTGATACTACAACCAAACAACCACTCACTGTCACACTACAACCAAACAACCACTCACTGTCACACTACAACCAAACAACCACTCACTGTCACACTACAACCAAACAACCACTCACTGTCACACTACAACCAAACAACCACTCACTGTGATACTACAACCAAACAACCACTCACTGTCACACTACAACCAAACAACCACTCACTGTCACACTACAACCAAACAACCACTCACTGTGATACTACAACCAAACAACCACTCACTGTCACACTACAACCAAACAACCACTCACTGTGATACTACAACCAAACAACCACTCACTGTGATACTACAACCAAACAACCACTCACTGTGATACTACAACCAAACAACCACTCACTGTGATACTACAACCAAACAACCACTCACTGTGATACTACAACCAAACAACCACTCACTGTGATACTACAACCAAACAACCACTCACTGTGATACTACAACCAAACAACCACTCACTGTCACACTACAACCAAACAACCACTCACTGTCATACTACAACCAAACAACCACTCACTGTCATACTACAACCAAACAACCACTCACTGTGATACTACAACCAAACAACCACTCACTGTGATACTACAACCAAACAACCACTCACTGTGATACTACAACCAAACAACCACTCACTGTGATACTACAACCAAACAACCACTCACTGTGATACTACAACCAAACAACCACTCACTGTGATACTACAACCAAACAACCACTCACTGTGATACTACAACCAAACAACCACTCACTGTGATACTACAACCAAACAACCACTCACTGTCATACTACAACCAAACAACCACTCACTGTGATACTACAACCAAACAACCACTCACTGTCACACTACAACCAAACAACCACTCACTGTGATACTACAACCAAACAACCACTCACTGTGATACTACAACCAAACAACCACTCACTGTGATACTACAACCAAACAACCACTCACTGTGATACTACAACCAAACAACCACTCACTGTGATACTACAACCAAACAACCACTCACTGTCATACTACAACCAAACAACCACTCACTGTCACACTACAACCAAACAACCACTCACTGTCACACTACAACCAAACAACCACTCACTGTCACACTACAACCAAACAACCACCCACTGTCACACTACAACCAAACAACCACTCACTGTCATACTACAACCAAACAACCACTCACTGTCATACTACAACCAAACAACCACTCACTGTCACACTACAACCAAACAACCACTCACTGTCACACTACAACCAAACAACCACTCACTGTCATACTACAACCAAACAACCACTCACTGTCACACTACAACCAAACAACCACTCACTGTGATACCACAACCAAACAACCACTCACTGTCACACTACAACCAAACAACCACTCACTGTCATACTACAACCAAACAACCACTCACTGTGATACCACAACCAAACAACCACTCACTGTCACACTACAACCAAACAACCACTCACTGTGATACCACAACCAAACAACCACTCACTGTCACACTACAACCAAACAACCACCCACTGTCACACTACAACCAAACAACCACTCACTGTGATACTACAACCAAACAACCATCCACTGTCACACTACAACCAAACAACCACTCACTGTCACACTACAACTAAACAACCACCCACTGTCACACTACAACCAAACAACCACTCACTGTCACACTACAACCAAACAACCACTCACTGTGATACTACAACCAAACAACCACTCACTGTCACACTACAACCAAACAACCACCCACTGTCACACTACAACCAAACAACCACCCACTGTCACACTACAACCAAACAACCACTCACTGTGATACTACAACCAAACAACCACTCACTGTCACACTACAACCAAACAACCACTCACGGTCACACTACAACCAAACAACCACCCACTGTCACACTACAACCAAACAACCACTCACTGTCACACTACAACCAAACAACCACTCACTGTCACACTACAACCAAACAACCACTCACTGTCACACTACAACTAAACAACCACTCACTGTCACACTACAACCAAACAACCACCCACTGTCACACTACAACTAAACAACCACCCACTGTCACACTACAACCAAACAACCACTCACTGTCACACTACAACCAAACAACCACTCACTGTCACACTACAACCAAACAACCACCCACTGTCACACTACAACCAAACAACCACTCACTGTCACACTACAACCAAACAACCACTCACTGTCACACTACAACCAAACAACCACCCACTGTCACACTACAACTAAACAACCACCCACTGTCACACTACAACCAAACAACCACTCACTGTCACACTACAACCAAACAACCACCCACTGTCACACTACAACCAAACAACCACTCACTGTGATACCACAACCAAACAACCACTCACTGTCACACTACAACCAAACAACCACTCACTGTCATACTACAACCAAACAACCACTCACTGTGATACCACAACCAAACAACCACTCACTGTCACACTACAACCAAACAACCACCCACTGTCACACTACAACCAAACAACCACCCACTGTCACACTACAACCAAACAACCACCCACTGTCACACTACAACCAAACAACCACTCACTGTCACACTACAACCAAACAACCACCCACTGTCACACTACAACCAAACAACCACTCACTGTGATACTACAACCAAACAACCACCCACTGTCACACTACAACCAAACAACCACTCACTGTGATACTACAACCAAACAACCACTCACTGTCACACTACAACCAAACAACCACCCACTGTCACACTACAACCAAACAACCACTCACTGTCACACTACAACCAAACAACCACTCACTGTGATACTACAACCAAACAACCACTCACTGTGATACTACAACCAAACAACCACTCACTGTGATACTACAACCAAACAACCACTCACTGTGATACTACAACCAAACAACCACTCACTGTCATACTACAACCAAACAACCACTCACTGTCATACTACAACCAAACAACCACTCACTGTCACACTACAACCAAACAACCACTCACTGTCACACTACAACCAAACAACCACTCACTGTCATACTACAACCAAACAACCACTCACTGTCACACTACAACCAAACAACCACTCACTGTCACACTACAACCAAACAACCACTCACTGTGATACCACAACCAAACAACCACTCACTGTCACACTACAACCAAACAACCACTCACTGTCATACTACAACCAAACAACCACTCACTGTGATACCACAACCAAACAACCACTCACTGTGATACCACAACCAAACAACCACTCACTGTCATACTACAACCAAACAACCACTCACTGTCATACTACAACCAAACAACCACCCACTGTGATACCACAACCAAACAACCACTCACTGTCACACTACAACCAAACAACCACTCACTGTCATACTACAACCAAACAACCACTCACTGTGATACCACAACCAAACAACCACTCACTGTCACACTACAACCAAACAACCACCCACTGTCACACTACAACCAAACAACCACTCACTGTGATACTACAACCAAACAACCACTCACTGTGATACCACAACCAAACAACCACTCACTGTCACACTACAACTAAACAACCACCCACTGTCACACTACAACTAAACAACCACCCACTGTCACACTACAACCAAACAACCACCCACTGTCACACTACAACCAAACAACCACTCACTGTGATACTACAACCAAACAACCACTCACTGTCACACTACAACCAAACAACCACTCACGGTCACACTACAACCAAACAACCACTCACTGTCACACTACAACCAAACAACCACCCACTGTCACACTACAACCAAACAACCACTCACTGTGATACTACAACCAAACAACCACTCACTGTCACACTACAACCAAACAACCACTCACTGTCACACTACAACCAAACAACCACTCACTGTCACACTACAACCAAACAACCACTCACGGTCACACTACAACCAAACAACCACTCACTGTCACACTACAACCAAACAACCACCCACTGTCACACTACAACCAAACAACCACTCACTGTGATACTACAACCAAACAACCACTCACTGTCACACTACAACCAAACAACCACTCACTGTCACACTACAACCAAACAACCACTCACTGTCACACTACAACTAAACAACCACTCACTGTCACACTACAACCAAACAACCACCCACTGTCACACTACAACCAAACAACCACCCACTGTCACACTACAACTAAACAACCACTCACTGTCACACTACAACCAAACAACCACTCACTGTCACACTACAACCAAACAACCACTCACGGTCACACTACAACCAAACAACCACCCACTGTCACACTACAACCAAACAACCACTCACTGTCACACTACAACCAAACAACCACTCACTGTCACACTACAACTAAACAACCACTCACTGTCACACTACAACCAAACAACCACTCACTGTCACACTACAACCAAACAACCACTCACTGTCATACTACAACCAAACAACCACCCACTGTCACACTACAACCAAACAACCACCCACTGTCACACTACAACCAAACAACCACCCACTGTCACACTACAACTAAACAACCACTCACTGTCACACTACAACCAAACAACCACCCACTGTCACACTACAACTAAACAACCACTCACTGTCACACTACAACCAAACAACCACTCACTGTCACACTACAACCAAACAACCACTCACTGTCACACTACAACCAAACAACCACTCACTGTCACACTACAACCAAACAACCACCCACTGTCACACTACAACCAAACAACCACTCACTGTCACACTACAACCAAACAACCACCCACTGTCACACTACAACCAAACAACCACCCACTGTCACACTACAACCAAACAACCACCCACTGTCACACTACAACCAAACAACCACCCACTGTCACACTACAACTAAACAACCACCCACTGTCACACTACAACCAAACAACCACTCACTGTCACACTACAACCAAACAACCACCCACTGTCACACTACAACCAAACAACCACCCACTGTCACACTACAACCAAACAACCACCCACTGTCACACTACAACCAAACAACCACCCACTGTCACACTACAACTAAACAACCACCCACTGTCACACTACAACCAAACAACCACTCACTGTCACACTACAACCAAACAACCACACACTGTCACACTACAACCAAACAACCACTCACTGTCACACTACAACCAAACAACCACCCACTGTCACACTACAACCAAACAACCACTCACTGTCACACTACAACCAAACAACCACTCACTGTCACACTACAACCAAACAACCACCCACTGTCACACTACAACCAAACAACCACCCACTGTCACACTACAACTAAACAACCACCCACTGTCACACTACAACCAAACAACCACTCACTGTCACACTACAACCAAACAACCACCCACTGTCACACTACAACCAAACAACCACTCACTGTGATACCACAACCAAACAACCACTCACTGTCACACTACAACCAAACAACCACTCACTGTCATACTACAACCAAACAACCACTCACTGTGATACCACAACCAAACAACCACTCACTGTCACACTACAACCAAACAACCACTCACTGTCACACTACAACCAAACAACCACTCACTGTGATACCACAACCAAACAACCACTCACTGTCACACTACAACCAAACAACCACTCACTGTCACACTACAACCAAACAACCACTCACTGTGATACTACAACCAAACAACCACTCACTGTCACACTACAACCAAACAACCACTCACTGTCACACTACAACCAAACAACCACTCACTGTCACACTACAACTAAACAACCACTCACTGTCACACTACAACCAAACAACCACCCACTGTCACACTACAACCAAACAACCACCCACTGTCACACTACAACCAAACAACCACTCACTGTGATACTACAACCAAACAACCACTCACTGTCACACTACAACCAAACAACCACCCACTGTCACACTACAACCAAACAACCACCCACTGTCACACTACAACCAAACAACCACTCACTGTCACACTACAACCAAACAACCACTCACTGTCACACTACAACTAAACAACCACTCACTGTCACACTACAACCAAACAACCACCCACTGTCACACTACAACTAAACAACCACCCACTGTCACACTACAACCAAACAACCACTCACTGTCACACTACAACCAAACAACCACTCACTGTCACACTACAACCAAACAACCACTCACTGTCACACTACAACCAAACAACCACCCACTGTCACACTACAACCAAACAACCACTCACTGTCACACTACAACTAAACAACCACTCACTGTCACACTACAACCAAACAACCACCCACTGTCACACTACAACCAAACAACCACCCACTGTCACACTACAACCAAACAACCACTCACTGTCACACTACAACCAAACAACCACTCACTGTCACACTACAACCAAACAACCACTCACTGTCACACTACAACCAAACAACCACCCACTGTCACACTACAACCAAACAACCACCCACTGTCACACTACAACTAAACAACCACCCACTGTCACACTACAACCAAACAACCACCCACTGTCACACTACAACCAAACAACCACTCACTGTCACACTACAACCAAACAACCACCCACTGTCACACTACAACCAAACAACCACCCACTGTCACACTACAACCAAACAACCACCCACTGTCACACTACAACCAAACAACCACCCACTGTCACACTACAACTAAACAACCACCCACTGTCACACTACAACCAAACAACCACTCACTGTCACACTACAACCAAACAACCACCCACTGTCACACTACAACCAAACAACCACTCACTGTGATACCACAACCAAACAACCACTCACTGTCACACTACAACCAAACAACCACTCACTGTCATACTACAACCAAACAACCACTCACTGTGATACCACAACCAAACAACCACTCACTGTCACACTACAACCAAACAACCACCCACTGTCACACTACAACCAAACAACCACCCACTGTCACACTACAACCAAACAACCACTCACTGTGATACTACAACCAAACAACCACTCACTGTTGATACTACAACCAAACAACCACTCACTGTCACACTACAACCAAACAACCACCCACTGTCACACTACAACCAAACAACCACCCACTGTCACACTACAACCAAACAACCACTCACTGTGATACTACAACCAAACAACCACTCACTGTGATACTACAACCAAACAACCACTCACTGTGATACTACAACCAAACAACCACTCACTGTGATACTACAACCAAACAACCACTCACTGTCATACTACAACCAAACAACCACCCACTGTCACACTACAACCAAACAACCACTCACTGTCACACTACAACCAAACAACCACTCACTGTCACACTACAACCAAACAACCACTCACTGTGATACCACAACCAAACAACCACTCACTGTCACACTACAACCAAACAACCACTCACTGTCATACTACAACCAAACAACCACTCACTGTGATACCACAACCAAACAACCACTCACTGTGATACCACAACCAAACAACCACTCACTGTCATACTACAACCAAACAACCACTCACTGTCATACTACAACCAAACAACCACCCACTGTGATACCACAACCAAACAACCACTCACTGTCACACTACAACCAAACAACCACTCACTGTCACACTACAACCAAACAACCACTCACTGTGATACTACAACCAAACAACCACCCACTGTCACACTACAACCAAACAACCACTCACTGTCACACTACAACTAAACAACCACCCACTGTCACACTACAACCAAACAACCACTCACTGTCACACTACAACCAAACAACCACTCACTGTGATACCACAACCAAACAACCACTCACTGTCACACTACAACCAAACAACCACCCACTGTCACACTACAACCAAACAACCACTCACTGTGATACTACAACCAAACAACCACTCACTGTCATACTACAACCAAACAACCACTCACTGTCATACTACAACCAAACAACCACTCACTGTGATACCACAACCAAACAACCACTCACTGTCACACTACAACCAAACAACCACTCACTGTCACACTACAACTAAACAACCACTCACTGTCACACTACAACCAAACAACCACCCACTGTCACACTACAACCAAACAACCACTCACTGTGATACTACAACCAAACAACCACCCACTGTCACACTACAACCAAACAACCACTCACTGTCACACTACAACCAAACAACCACCCACTGTCACACTACAACCAAACAACCACCCACTGTCACACTACAACCAAACAACCACTCACTGTCACACTACAACTAAACAACCACTCACTGTCACACTACAACCAAACAACCACCCACTGTCACACTACAACCAAACAACCACTCACTGTGATACTACAACCAAACAACCATCCACTGTCACACTACAACCAAACAACCACCCACTGTCACACTACAACCAAACAACCACCCACTGTCACACTACAACCAAACAACCACCCACTGTCACACTACAACCAAACAACCACTCACTGTGATACTACAACCAAACAACCACCCACTGTCACACTACAACCAAACAACCACTCACGGTCACACTACAACCAAACAACCACTCACTGTCACACTACAACCAAACAACCACTCACTGTCACACTACAACCAAACAACCACTCACTGTCACACTACAACCAAACAACCACCCACTGTCACACTACAACCAAACAACCACTCACTGTCACACTACAACTAAACAACCACCCACTGTCACACTACAACCAAACAACCACTCACTGTCACACTACAACTAAACAACCACCCACTGTCACACTACAACTAAACAACCACCCACTGTCACACTACAACCAAACAACCACCCACTGTCACACTACAACCAAACAACCACTCACTGTGATACTACAACCAAACAACCACTCACTGTCACACTACAACCAAACAACCACTCACTGTGATACTACAACCAAACAACCACTCACTGTCATACTACAACCAAACAACCACCCACTGTCACACTACAACCAAACAACCACTCACTGTCACACTACAACCAAACAACCACTCACTGTCACACTACAACCAAACAACCACTCACTGTCACACTACAACCAAACAACCACTCACTGTCACACTACAACCAAACAACCACCCACTGTCACACTACAACCAAACAACCACTCACTGTCACACTACAACCAAACAACCACCCACTGTCACACTACAACCAAACAACCACCCACTGTCACACTACAACCAAACAACCACCCACTGTCACACTACAACCAAACAACCACTCACTGTCACACTACAACCAAACAACCACTCACTGTCACACTACAACTAAACAACCACCCACTGTCACACTACAACCAAACAACCACTCACTGTCACACTACAACCAAACAACCACCCACTGTCACACTACAACCAAACAACCACTCACTGTCACACTACAACCAAACAACCACTCACTGTCACACTACAACCAAACAACCACTCACTGTCACACTACAACCAAACAACCACTCACTGTCACACTACAACCAAACAACCACTCACTGTCACACTACAACCAAACAACCACCCACTGTCACACTACAACCAAACAACCACTCACTGTCACACTACAACCAAACAACCACTCACTGTCACACTACAACCAAACAACCACCCACTGTCACACTACAACCAAACAACCACTCACTGTCATACTACAACCAAACAACCACTCACTGTCACACTACAACCAAACAACCACTCACTGTCACACTACAACCAAACAACCACTCACTGTCACACTACAACCAAACAACCACTCACTGTCACACTACAACCAAACAACCACCCACTGTCACACTACAACCAAACAACCACTCACTGTCACACTACAACCAAACAACCACTCACTGTCATACTACAACCAAACAACCACTCACTGTCACACTACAACCAAACAACCACTCACTGTCACACTACAACCAAACAACCACCCACTGTCACACTACAACCAAACAACCACTCACTGTCACACTACAACCAAACAACCACTCACTGTCACACTACAACCAAACAACCACCCACTGTCATACTACAACCAAACAACCACCCACTGTCTACCACAACCAAACAACCACTCACTGTCACACTACAACCAAACAACCACCCACTGTCACACTACAACCAAACAACCACCCACTGTCACACTACAACCAAACAACCACTCACTGTCATACTACAACCAAACAACCACCCACTGTCACACTACAACCAAACAACCACTCACTGTCACACTACAACTAAACAACCACCCACTGTCACACTACAACTAAACAACCATCCACTGTCACACTACAACCAAACAACCACTCACTGTCACACTACAACCAAACAACCATCAACCCACTCATCATTGTGAAAACTATCTGTGTGAATCTTAGGTATACAACATGTATAGACTCTTACTGATTAATAATGTTTGTGACTCACCTGTATGTTTGTGACTCTCTTGGTTTTGTGATTCTCCTGTGTTTATGAATCCCCTGTTTGTTTGTGATTAACCTGTCTGTTTGTGACTCACCTGTCTGCTTGTGACTCACCTGTCTGTTTGTGACTCATCTGTCTGTTTGTGACTCACCTGTCTGTTTGTGTCTCACCTGTTTGTTTGTGACTCACCTGTTTCTTTGTGACTCACCTGTCTGTTTGTGACTCACCTGTCTGTTTATGGCTCAACTGTCTGTTTATGACTCATCAGTCTGTTTATGACTCATCTGTCTGTTTATGACTCATAAGTCTGTTTATGGCTCACCTGTCTGTTTATGACTCATCTGTCTGTTTATGGCTCACCTGTCTGTTTGTGACTCACCTGTCTGTTTGTGATGCACCTGTCTGTTTGTGACTCACCTGTCTGTTAATCATCTCCTCGATGTAGTTGATGTTTTCCCTTGAGTCGACCCCCTCCAGTAGACCTAGTGAATGAGACCAGACAGTGTTGTACTAAGTACAGACTGTCACTTCATTCCCGTACTTAGTACAGTCAAATATCATGTTACTGTCACCTCGGTGACACTGTAACCATGCAATGAAGGTTACCAGTGAGTAACTATTTTTAAAGAACAGAACATTAGTTTCGCCAATATGGTCACCTGTTTAATATGGTTGCCTTGCTAATGGGGCCACTGCTGCCAGTTCCCAGGGTGACCTTAATACTGAAGGTCCAGAGTAAATATCAAACAGAAGAGTGACTGCTACAAATACTGTCTTCAACATACAAACATTGCTGTGATTGGCTGTCACAGTGACCATGACATATTCTTGTAAACAACAGTGTGCCAGGATGAAATAAGTCAATAACATATTATAACTTATAAGACATTCACGATTACACATTACTGTGACTACTGCAGTTTGTCTTACTTATACCATTGATAACAAGTTCACATATGTTCAGTCCTGAGTTCTTAGAGCCAACAACGTGACACATTTCCACTCACCGCGTTCAGTCCCAAGTTCTTAGAGCCAACAACGTGACACATTTCCACTCACCGTGTTCAGTCCTGAGTTCTTAGAGCCAACAACGTGACACATTTCCACTCACCGCGTTCAGTCCCAAGTTCTTAGAGCTAACAACGTGACACATTTCCACTCACCGTGTTCAGTCCTGAGTTCTTAGAGCCAACAACGTGACACATTTCCACTCACCGCGTTAAGTCCCGAGTCCTTAGAGCCAACAACGTGACACATTTCCAATCACCGTGTTCAGTCCCAAGTTCTTAGAGCTAACAACGTGACACATTTCCACTCACCGCGTTCAGTCCCGAGTTCTTAGAGCCAACAACGTGACACATTTCCACTCACCGCGTTCAGTCCCAAGTTCTTAGAGCTAACAACGTGACACATTTCCACTCACCGCGTTCAGTCCCGAGTTCTTAGAGCCAACAACGTGACACATTTCCACTCACCGCGTTCAGTCCCGAGTTCTTAGAGCCAACAACGTGACACATTTCCACTCACCGCGTTCAGTCCCGAGTTCTTAGAGCCAACAACGTGACACATTTCCACTCACCGCGTTCAGTCCCAAGTTCTTAGAGCCAACAACGTGACACATTTCCACTCACCGTGTTCAGTCCGAGTTCTTAGAGCCAACAACGTGACACATTTCCACTCACCGCGTTCAGTCCCGAGTTCTTAGAGCCAACAACGTGACACATTTCCACTCACCGCGTTCAGTCCCAAGTTCTTAGAGCCAACAACGTGACACATTTCCACTCACCGCGTTCAGTCCCAAGTTCTTAGAGCCAACAACGTGACACATTTCCACTCACCGCGTTCAGTCCCAAGTTCTTAGAGCCAACAACGTGACACATTTCCACTCACCGCGTTCAGTCCCGAGTTCTTAGAGCTAACAACGTGACACATTTCCACTCACCGTGTTCAGTCCTGAGTTGGTCCTCAAAGTTGCCCGTTGTCTTCTGGTTCAGTATCACTTCACACGCCCCAATGTCTGAAGCAGACGATGAGGTTAACAGACAGTGGGGTGAAGATGCCTGGGGTAACTTGTGGTGTGGCAGAGAGGGTGTGTGACAGTGTGGGTGTGTGACAGTGTGGGTGTGAGACAGTGAGGGTGTGTGACAGTGAGGGTGTGTGACAGTGAGGGTGTGTGACAGTAAGGGTGTGTGACAGTGAGGGTGTGTGACAGTGAGGGTGTGTGACAGTGAGGGTGTGTGACAGTGAGGGTGTGTGACAGTGAGGGTGTGTGACAGTGAGGGTGTGTGACAGTGAGGGTGTGTGACAGTGTGGGTGTGTGACAGTGAGGGTATGTGACAGTGTGGGTGTGTGACAGTGAGGGTGTGTGACACTGAAGGTGGGTGACATGGTGAGTTAGTGATTTATGTGGTAATGTTTGTGGTTATGTGGAGTCTGGCTGACATTGTATTTGTGACTTCCTTAGCATTTCTGATATACATAGTATTGTGACTTATGTAGTGTCTGTGACTAACATAGTGTCTGTGACATACACAGCATTGTGGCTAATATAGTGTTTATGACATACATAGTGTTTATGACTAATGCAGTGTTTGTGACTTACGTGTGACATATGTGACTTATGTAGTGTTTGTGACTTATGCCATGTTTGTGACTTACGTAGTGTCAGTGACTTGTGTTGCTGTTTCAAGCCCCGCAGGTCATTTGCGACAAACGTCTTCATCTCTTGAACTGACGTCAACATGTGACGTTTCTACAACACAACTTATTTCATTCTACGTGAGCCTTCTTAAAGCTACAAAGACATTCTGACTAAATGAACTGACAGTCAATTGTCACTCCAACAGTACAGACAGATGCCAGACGGACAGACAGCAGACAGACAGACAGAGGATCACACAGATGGATGGATAGACAGACCGACTGATGTCAGATAGACAGACGACTGAAGGACAGGACGAACAAACAGATGGAATGATGCCAGTTGGACTGAAGGACAAACAGAAGGACTGAAGGACAAACAGACAGATGGACAAATTGTCAAACGGAAAAACAGAACTTTGGACAAACAGATCAACTAATATATTCCTGTTTTATCTTCACATAAAAAGACTGGAATGTTAAAAAAATCTATAATCAGACTAACCTACACTCACTTATTGTAAAACTAAACTTTTTATAATATTTGCAAACAAGTTCTGCAACATTGCTGACTTACATCGTATCCCACTTGGAGTTCCTTTGCCTTGCCACTCAGGAAACTGAAGACGTTGGAGAAATGTCGATTGCGAATCTCCTCATACACCTGAAATGTACAATAACTGATGTACAATCTCCTTGTACACCTGAAATGTACAATAACTGATATACAATCTCCTTGTACATCTGAAATGTACAATAACTGATGTACAATCTCCTTGTACACCTGAAATGTACAATAACTGATATACAATCTCCTTGTACACCTGAAATGTACAATAACTGATATACAATCTCCTTGTACACCTGAAATGTACAATAACTGATGTACAATCTCCTTGTACACCTGAAATGTACAATAACTGATATACAATCTCCTTATACACCTGAAATGTACAATAACTGATATACAATCTCCTTGTACACCTGAAATGTACAATAACTGATATACAATCTCCTTGTACACCTGAAATGTACAATAACTGATGTACAATCTCTTCATACACCTGAAATGTACAATAACTGATGTACAATCTCTTCATACACCTGAAATGTACAATAACTGTTTGACTACATGTGACTGATGTGACATGTCGTTCTTACTTGCAGGGACAAGGGTGACAGACAGGTAGTTACTGGTGACAGACAGGTAGTTACTGGTGACAGACAGGTAGTTACTGGTGACACACAAGCAGCTTGTCTACGTGTCTAATATATTATAATTTGTGACAATTTGGTTACGTTGAAATAAATACCGAATGCCGTCTACAACATGTAGTATCCTCTGAAACACGAGCACAATTTCAAAACTAAATGATATTGTTGTCAACAAATGATGAATGTTACAATAACTTTAAGTGTCGAGTTACCATCTGCCAAATATGACATTCATGGAAAATCAATAACTATTCTAAAATTAATATCACACATAATTTATAATAATGTACACATACTCCTTAAAATCATCCAATAAAAAATGTCTAAATTCATTATTACAAATGTTCTTAAAAAATATTTTTACATTCAAAGTTATCTAGTAGAAAATATTGTATTAGAATATTATTTTAAGCTCACTTTGAAGAAGTGTTTTCCAAACTGTTTCAAACATGTCAATCGGAGCAGATAATGTTTAGATGCATCTTCAAAATCTTTTGCTAAGGTAACAAAAAGTGCGTATTGCAAGTGACACTGACCTCATCCGAGCTGGTGAGAAGGAGTTTGACACTTTGGTCTTTGCCTGTCACCTCACTCCCAAACTCTATGAAACCTGAACAACAAACCCAGTTACTTTGTAAGAAATTCACTTTGGAGCATAGTTTGTGAAACGTGTGATGTTTTGATGCATCAGCTGTGAGTGTTGGTCACGTACTGGTGCCACGTGAAGGCTCAAGTTTCAACAAACCTACACAAACCAACAGGACACTCAGTGTCCACGGATAATACAAAGTCCTGACCTGGGAGTCAAACTGGCACAAGAGGAAAGTGAAGGATGCTGTTTACACCACAGGCACCACAGACACCACAAACACCACAGACACCACAGACATCAGATACCACAGATACCACAGATACCACAGACACCACAGACACCACAGACACCACAGACACCACAGACACCACAGACACCACAGACACCACACAGGCAACACAGGCACCACAGGCACCACAGGCACCACAGGCACCACAGGCACCACAGGCACCACAGGCACCACAGGCACCACAGACACCACAGACACCACAGACACCACAGACACCACAGACACCACAGACACCACAGACACCACAGGCACACAGGCACCACAGGCACCACAGACACCACAGACACCACAGACACCACAGACACCACAGACACCACAGACACCACAGACACCACAGACACCACATACACCACAGACACCACAGACACCACAGACACACAGACACCACAGACACCACACACACCACAGACAGCACATACACCACAGACAACCAGAAAAATAGACACCACACACACCACCACACCACCGACACCACCACACCACAGACACCACAGACACCACAGACACCACAAGCACACAGACACCACAGACACCACAGGCACCACAGGCACCACAGGCACCACAGACACCACATACACCACAGACACCACAGACACCACATACACCACAGACACCACACACACCACAGACACCACATACACTACAGACACCACAGACACCACAGACAACACAGACACCACAGACACCACACACACCACAGACAGCACATACACCACAGACAACACAGACAACATAGACACCACACACACCACAGACACCACAGACACCACACACACCACACACACCACAGACACCACAGACACCACATACACCACAGACACCACAGACACCACAGACACCACAGACACCACAGACACCACAGACACCACAGACACCACAGACACCACAGACACCACAGACACCACAGACAACATAGACACCACAGACACCACACACACCACAGACAGCACATACACCACAGGCAACATAGACAACACAGACAACATAGACACCACAGACAACACAGACACCACAGACACCACGACACCACAGACACCACATACACCACATACACCACAGACACCACAGACACCACAGACACCACAGACACCACAGACACCACAGACACCACAGACAACACAGACAATATAGACACCACAGACACCACACACACCACAGACAGCACATACACCACAGACAACACAGACAACATAGACACCACACACACCACAGACACCACAGACACCACAGACACCACAGACACCACAGACACCACAGACAACACAGACAACATAGACACCACAGACAACACAGACAACCATAGACACCACAGACACCACAGACACCACAGACACCACAGACACCACAGACACCACAGACACACAGACAACATAGACACCACAGACACCACAGACACCACAGACACCACAGACACCACAGACACCACAGACACCACAGACACCACATACACCACAGACACCACAACACCACAGACAGCACATACACCACAGACACCACAGACACCACAGACACCACAGACAACACAGACACCACACTAGACAACATAGACAACATAGACAACATAGACACCACAGACAACACAGACAACATAGACACCACAGACACCACAGACACCACACACACCACAGACACCACAGACACCACATACACCACAGACACCACAGACACCACAGACACCACATACACTACAGACACCACAGACACCACAGACAACACAGACAATATAGACACCACAGACACCACACACACCACAGACAGCACATACACCACAGACAACACAGACAACATAGACACCACACACACCACAGACACCACACACACCACAGACACCACAGACACCACAGACAACACAGACAACATAGACACCACAGACAACACAGACAACATAGACACCACAGACACCACAGACACCACAGACACCACAGACACCACAGACACCACAGACAACACAGACACCACAGACACCACAGACACCACAGACACCACAGACACCACATACACCACAGACACCACAGACACCACATACAACATAGACACCACAGACACCACACACACCACAGACAGCACATACACCACAGACACCACAGACACCACAGACACCACAGACAACACAGACACCACAGGCAACATAGACAACATAGACAACATAGACAACATAGACAACACAGACAACACAGACAACATAGACACCACAGACACCACAGACACCACAGACACCACAGACACCACACACCACAGACACCACAGACACCACAGACACCACAGACAACATAAAAGACACCACAGACACACACAGCACCACAGACACACAGACACCACAGACACCACAGACACCACAGACACCACAGACACCACAGACAACACAGACACCACAGACAACATAGACAACATAGACAACACTAGACAACACTAGACAAACAGCAAGACACCACAGACAACCACAGATACACACCTCAGACAAGCACAGACACCACCGGCATGACCTACACACAGTCACATGCCAAACTGTCAGTCACACAGACACCACGGGGGACTAACACAGACACCAGGCAGACTGAACAGACAACAAGTCACTCCAGACACCACATACACTATCACACCTACATGTCTACCTGCAGTTGTCAACATAGTCTATCTACCTGTCAGCACATGTCTTCTACCAGTCAGCTATCAGTCACATGCAGTCACCTGTCACACATGTCTACCACATGTCATGCTCACATGATCACCACAGTTGTCTACATGTCTGTCACCACAGGACATGCACATGAGCAACAGCATGTCACCTGTCAGTTGTCACATGTCTATCTACCTGTCAGTCACAGTTGTCTACTGTCATTCTACAGTCTTCTACCTGTCAGTTGTCACTGTCATCTACCTGTCAGTTGTCTACATGCTTCTACCTGTCAGTTCACGCTGTACTGACACTGTCTATCTACCTGTCAGTTGTCTACATGTTCACTGTCACATTTTATGTCAGTCTCAGTCTGTACCTGTCAGTTGTCACGTTCATCACCTGTCAGTTGTCTACATGTCTGTCTACCTGTCAGTTGTCACATGTCTGTCTACCTGTCAGTTGTCTACGTGTCTATCTACCTGTCAGTTGTCTACATGTCTGTCTACCTGTCAGTTGTTACATGTCTGTCTACCTGTCAGTTGTCACGTTCATCTACCTGTCAGTTGTCTACATGTCTGTCTACCTGTCAGTTCACATGTCTGTCTACCTGTCAGTTGTCACTGTCTATCTACCTGTCAGTTGTCTACATGTCTGTCTACCTGTCAGTTGTCTAATGTTACCTGTCAGTTGTCACTGTCTGTCTACCTGTCAGTTGTCTACATGTCTGTCTACCTGTCAGTTGTCTACATGTCTGTCTACCTGTCAGTTGTCACGTGTCTATCTACCTGTCAGTTGTCTACATGTCTGTCTACCTGTCAGTTGTCTACATGTCTGTCTACCTGTCAGTTGTCACGTGTCTATCTACCTGTCAGTTGTCTACATGTCTGTCTACCTGTCAGTTGTCTACGATGTCTATCTACCTGTCAGTTGTCTACATGTCTGTCTACCTGTCAGTTGTCTACATGTCTATCTACCTGTCAGTTGTCTACATGTCTGTCTACCTGTCAGTTGTCACATGTCTGTCTACCTGTCAGTTGTCTACATGTCTGTCTACCTGTCAGTTGTCTACATGTCTATCTACCTGTCAGTTGTCTACATGTCTGTCTACCTGTCAGTTGTCACGTGTCTATCTACCTGTCAGGTACAGTCTGTCTCCCGTCAGTTGACATGTCTGTCTACCTGTCAGTTGTCACGTGTCTATCTACCTGTCAGTTGTCTACATGTCTGTCTACCTGTCAGTTGTCTACATGTCTGTCTACCTGTCAGTTGTCTACATGTCTGTCTACCTGTCAGTTGTCTACATGTCTGTCTACCTGTCAGTTGTCTACATGTCTGTCTACCTGTCAGTTGTCTACATGTCTGTCTACCTGTCAGTTGTCTACATGTCTGTCTACCTGTCAGTTGTCTACATGTCTGTCTACCTGTCAGTTGTCTACATGTCTGTCTACCTGTCAGTTGTCTACATGTCTGTCTACCTGTCAGTTGTCTACATGTCTGTCTACCTGTCAGTTGTCTACGTGTCTATCTACCTGTCAGTTGTCTACATGTCTGTCTACCTGTCAGTTGTCTACGTGTCTATCTACCTGTCAGTTGTCTACATGTCTGTCTACCTGTCAGTTGTCTACATGTCTGTCTACCTGTCAGTTGTCTACATGTCTGTCTACCTGTCAGTTGTCTACATGTCTGTCTACCTGTCAGTTGTTACGTGTCTATCTACCTGTCAGTTGTCTACATGTCTGTCTACCTGTCAGTTGTCTACATGTCTGTCTACCTGTCAGTTGTCTACATGTCTGTCTACCTGTCAGTTGTCACGTGTCTATCTACCTGTCAGTTGTCTACATGTCTGTCTACCTGTCAGTTGTCTACGTGTCTATCTACCTGTCAGTTGTCTACATGTCTGTCTACCTGTCAGTTGTCACGTGTCTATCTACCTGTCAGTTGTCTACATGTCTGTCTACCTGTCAGTTGTTACGTGTCTATCTACCTGTCAGTTGTCTACATGTCTGTCTACCTGTCAGTTGTCTACATGTCTGTCTACCTGTCAGTTGTCTACATGTCTGTCTACCTGTCAGTTGTCACTGTCTTCTACCTGTCAGTTGTCTACATGTCTGTCTACCTGTCAGTTGTCTACATGTCTGTCTACCTGTCAGTTGTATACATGTCTGTCTACCTGTCAGTTGCCTACATGTCTGTCTACCTGTCAGTTGTCTACATGTCTGTCTACCTGTCAGTTGTCTACATGTCTGTCTACCTGTCAGTTGTCTATATGTCAGTCTACCTGTCAGTTGCCTACATGTCAGTCTACCTGCCAGTTGTCACATGTCTGTCTACATGTCAGTTGTCACATGTCAGTCTACCTGCCAGTTGTCACATGTCTGTCTACCTGTCAGATGTCTACATGTCAGTCTACCTGTCAGTTGTCACATGTCAGTCTACCTGTCAGTTGTCACATGTCTGTTTACCTGTCAGTTGTCACATGTCTGTCTACCTGTCAGTTGTCACATGTCAGTTTACCTGCCAGTTGTCACATGTCTGTCTACCTGTCAGTTGTCTACGTGTCAGTCTACCTGTCAGTTGTCACATGTCAGTCTACCTGCCAGTTGTCATATGTCTGTCTACCTGTCAGTTGTCACATGTCTGTCTACCTGTCAGTTGTCACATGTCTGTCTATCTGTCAGTTGTCTACATGTCTGTCTACCTGTCAGTTGTCTACATGTGTGGCTACCTGTCAGTTGTCTACATGTTTGTCTACCTGTCAGTTGTCTACATGTCTGTCTACCTGTCAGTTGTCTACAGGTCTGTCTACCTGTCAGTTGTCTACAGGTCTGTCTACCTGTTAGTTGTCTACAGGTCTGTCTACCTGTCAGTTGTCTACAGGTCTGTCTACCTGTCAGTTGTCTACAGTCTGTCTACCTGTCAGTTGTCTGTGGTTAACCTGGTCTTGAGGTGACAGGTTCTAATTAAAGGTGTGACACCATGGAGGTTGACATTTTGCCCAGTGGGTAATAAACTGACTAAATAAACTCACTAATCAGCACTGACTTGAGACGTTGGTTATGATGTGCCGAGTTACTAGATTTTTCTACACGTAAAAAGCTGACTCAGTTATTTGTGTTTTAAGTTCCCTTTGATGACATGTTTTGTGTCTTCAACAAGGCTATTCTAGAATATTGCTATAATATTCTTAACTGTAGTTGCAAATGTTATTTCCTATCATAGCTTTATGTAGAGACCCGTCCACCCATCATTTGGACGGGTAAAAACGAATATGGACGGGTAGAAATATGGTGGACGGGTAAAAAAATGAAGGAGCAAAATAAAGTCTTCCAAAACCATAGATATTGTTAGTTATGCCTTGAAAGTGAGTGAAAATGGTGTCACATGTGTGTTTGTAGTCCATTTCAGGTCATCAGACATATTTAAAGGTTTGTAAACTGGCTTAACAGTTAACATCCAAGTGTCCACCAAAACGTGTGACTGGCAATAATTTTATCCTGCACTTCCTATTGACACTTCTAGATTCATACACACAATAAAATTGCCTTTTGTTTCCCAATAAATTAACTTATCAATCAAATAACTCAAAAGGTGCACATCAAAGTGGGTATTAAGTTATAAAATTGATTAAACAGCTATTTGTGGTTTTGGACAGATTAGGCGCATGTCACTGTGACTGTCAGACATCATACCATTGTCAACATTGACAAACCATGCAGGTCGTGCACTTTTCTGTAATATGGGCCTTTTATGACCTATCCATCGATTATGAACATAGATCATATGTCAAATTCTACTCTTATGACTGTGACACTCACCTGTTTTTATGAACATAGATCATATGTCAAGTTCTACTCTTACAACTGTGACACTCACCTCTGTTTTTATGAACATAGATCAGATGTCAAGTTCTACTCTTACGACTGTGACACTCACCTCTGTTTTTATGAACATAGATCATATGTCAAGTTCTACTCTTACGACTGTGACACTCACCTCTGTTTTTATGAACATAGATCATATGTCAAGTTCTACTCTTACGACTGTGACACTCACCTCTGTTTTTATGAACATAGATCATATGTCAAGTTCTACTCTTACGACTGTGACACTCACCTCTGTTTTTATGAACATAGATCATATGTCAAGTTCTACTCTTACGACTGTGACACTCACCTCTGTTTTTATGAACATAGATCATATGTCAAGTTCTACTCTTACGACTGTGACACTCACCTCTGTTTTTATGAACATAGATCATATGTCAAGTTCTACTCTTACGACTGTGACACTCACCTCTGTTTTTATGAACATAGATCATATGTCAAGTTCTACTCTTACGACTGTGACACTCACCTCTGTTTTTATGAACATAGATCATATGTCAAGTTCTACTCTTACGACTGTGACACTCACCTCTGTTTTTATGAACATAGATCATATGTCAAGTTCTACTCTTACGACTGTGACACTCACCTCTGTTTTTATGAACATAGATCATATGTCAAGTTCTACTCTTACGACTGTGACACTCACCTCTGTTTTTTATGAACATAGATCATATGTCAAGTTCTACTCTTACGACTGTGACACTCACCTCTGTTTTTATGAACATAGATCATATGTCAAGTTCTACTCTTATGACTGTGACACTCACCTCTGTTTTTTATGAACATAGATCATATGTCAAGTTCTACTCTTACGACTGTGACACTCACCTCTGTTTTTATGAACATAGATCATATGTCAAGTTCTACTCTTACGACTGTGACACTCACCTCTGTTTTTATGAACATAGATCATATGTCAAGTTCTACTCTTACGACTGTGACACTCACCTCTGTTTTTATGAACATAGATCATATGTCAAGTTCTACTCTTACGACTGTGACACTCACCTCTGTTTTTATGAACATAGATCATATGTCAAGTTCTACTCTTACGACTGTGACACTCACCTCTGTTTTTATGAACATAGATCA
Organism: Ridgeia piscesae; assembly: GCA_025642075.2. Classification (NCBI taxonomy): domain Eukaryota; kingdom Metazoa; phylum Annelida; class Polychaeta; order Sabellida; family Siboglinidae; genus Ridgeia; species Ridgeia piscesae. The sequence continues at coordinate 44,420 of JAODUO010002019.1, read as the reverse complement.
GATGTCAAGTTCTACTCTTACGACTGTGACACTCACCTCTGTTTTTATGAACATAGATCATATGTCAAGTTCTACTCTTACGACTGTGACACTCACCTCTGTTTTTATGAACATAGATCATATGTCAAGTTCTACTCTTAGACTGTGACACTCACCTCTGTTTTTATGAACATAGATCATATGTCAAGTTCTACTCTTACGACTGTGACACTCACCTCTGTTTTTATGAACATAGATCATTATGTCAAGTTCTACTCTTAGACTGTGACACTCACCTCTGTTTTTATGAACATAGATCATATGTCAAGTTCTACTCTTACGACTGTGACACTCACCTCTGTTTTTATGAACATAGATCATATGTCAAGTTCTACTCTTATGACTGTGACACTCACCTCTGTTTTTATGAACATAGATCATATGTCAAGTTCTACTCTTACGACTGTGACACTCACCTCTGTTTTTATGAACATAGATCATTGTCAAGTTCTACTCTTACGACTGTGACACTCACCTCTGTTTTTATGAACATAGATCATATGTCAAGTTCTACTCTTACGACTGTGACACTCACCTCTGTTTTTATGAACATAGATCAATGTCAAGTTCTACTCTTACGACTGTGACACTCACCTCTGTTTTTATGAACATAGATCAATGTCAAGTTCTACTCTTACGACTGTGACACTCACCTCTGTTTTTATGAAAAAAAAGACCCATAAAATGTCAAGTTCTACTCTTCATCTCTAAACACTCACCTCTGTTTATTATGAAAAATTAAAGAAGATGTCAAAAGTCTGTATCTCATGGAACAATCTACACAGAAGATGACACAGAACTGTCATCATGAACAATTCTACACAGAAGATGACACAAACGTCTGTCATCTCATGAACAATCTACACAGAAGATGGACACTACAATCTGTCATCTCATGAACAATCCACAGAAGATGACACAAAGTCTGTCATCTCATGAACAATCACTGATTTATGACATAAATTTCGTCATCTCATGAACACTACACAGATGACACAAGATCTGTCATCTCATGAACAATGTACACAGATATGACACAAGATCTGTCATTTTCTTGAACAATCTACACAAGATGACACCTAATGTTTTTATAACATATCATGATTACAATCTACACAGAGCTGACACAACGTCTGTCATTCATGAACAAATCATAGCAAGTTCATCTACGATGCTGACACTCACCTCTGTTTTTTATGAACATAGATCATATGTCAATTTCATCTTATAAACTGTACCCCAGTTTTATGAACAAGATTTTTGTAAATTCTAACTCTTACGACTGTGACACTCACCTCTGTTTTCTATGAACAAATCTACAAGAAGAGGGACCCCACCAGAAATGATCTTTGTCATCTACTTATGAACACTCACTCTGAAATGAACAAGATCTATGTCAATTCATGAACAATCTACACAGAAGATGACACAAAAGTCTGTCATCTCATGAACAATCTACACAGAAGATGACACAAAAGTCTGTCATCTCATGAACAATCTACACAGAAGATGACACAAGAGTCTGTCATCTCATGAACAATCTACACAGAAGATGACACAAAAGTCTGTCATCTCATGAACAATCTACACAGAAGATGACACAAAAGTCTGTCATCTCATGAACAATCTACAAAAGATGACACAAAAGTCTGTCATCTCATGAACAATCTACACAGAAGATGACACAAAAGTCTGTCATCTCATGAACAATCTACACAGAAGATGACACAAGAGTCTGTCATCTCATGAACAATCTACACAGAAGATGACACAAGAGTCTGTCATCTCATGAACAATCTACACAGAAGATGACACAAGAGTCTGTCATCTCATGAACAATTACACAGAAGATGACACAAGAGTCTGTCATCTCATGAACAATCTACACAGAAGATGACACAAAAGTCTGTCATCTCAGAACAATTCACAGAAGATGACACAAGAGTCTGTCATCTCATGAACAATCTCACAGAAGATGACACAAAAGTCTGTCATCTCATGAACAATCTACACAGAAGATGACACAAAAGTCTGTCATCTCATGAACAATCTACACAGAAGATGACACAAAAGTCTGTCATCTCATGAACAATCTACACATAAGATGACACAAAAGTCTGTCATCTCATGAACAATCTACACAGAAGATGACACAAAAGTCTGTCATCTCATGAACAATCTACACAGAAGATGACACAAAAGTCTGTCATCTCATGAACAATCTACACAGAAGATGACACAAAAGTCTGTCATCTCATGAACAATCTACACAGAAGATGACACAAAAGTCTGTCATCTCATGAACAATCTACAGATAAGATGACACAAAAGTCTGTCATCTCATGAACAATCTACACAGAAGATGACACAAAAGTCTGTCATCTCATGAACAATCTACACAGAAGATGACACAAAAGTCTGTCATCTCATGAACAATCTACACAGAAGATGACACAAAAGTCTGTCATCTCATGAACAATCTACACAGAAGATGACACAAAAGTCTGTCATCTCATGAACAATCTACACAGAAGATGACACAAAAGTCTGTCATCTCATGAACAATCTACACAGAAGATGACACAAAAGTCTGTCATCTCATGAACAATCTACACAGAAGATGACACAAAAGTCTGTCATCTCATGAACAATCTACAGATAAGATGACACAAAAGTCTGTCATCTCATGAACAATCTACAGATAAGATGACACAAAAGTCTGTCATCTCATGAACAATCTACAGATAAGATGACACAAAAGTCTGTCATCTCATGAACAATCTACACAGAAGATGACACAAAAGTCTGTCATCTCATGAACAATCTACACAGAAGATGACACAAAAGTCTGTCATCTCATGAACAATCTACAGATGACACAAAAGTCTGTCATCTCATGAACAATATACACAGAAGATGACACAAAAGTCTGTCATCTCATGAACAATCTACACAGAAGATGACACAAGAGTCTGTCATCTCATGAACAATCTTCACAGAAGATGACACAAGAGTCTGTCATCTCATGAACAATCTACACAGAAGATGACACAAGAGTCTGTCATCTAAAGAACAATATACACAGAAGATGACACAAGAGTCTGTCATCTCATGAACAATCTACACAGAAGATGACACAAAAGTCTGTCATCTCATGAACAATCTACACAGAAGATGACACAAAAGTCTGTCATCTCATGAACAATCTACACAGAAGATGACACAAAAGTCTGTCATCTCATGAACAATCTACACAGAAGATGACACAAAAGTCTGTCATCTCATGAACAATCTACACAAAGATGACACAAAAGTCTGTCATCTCATGAACAATCTACACAGAAGATGACACAAAAGTCTGTCATCTCATGAACAATCTACACAGAAGATGACACAAAAGTCTGTCATCTCATGAACAATCTACACAGAAGATGACACAAAAGTCTGTCATCTCATGAACAATCTACACAGAAGATGACACAAAAGTCTGTCATCTCATGAACAATCTACACAGAAGATGACACAAAAGTCTGTCATCTCATGAACAATCTACACAGAAGATGACACAAAAGTCTGTCATCTCATGAACAATCTACACAGAAGATGACACAAAAGTCTGTCATCTCATGAACAATCTACACAGAAGATGACACAAAAGTCTGTCATCTCATGAACAATCTACACAGAAGATGACACAAAAGTCTGTCATCTCATGAACAATCTACACAGAAGATGACACAAAAGTCTGTCATCTCATGAACAATCTACACAGAAGATGACACAAAAGTCTGTCATCTCATGAACAATCTACACAGAAGATGACACAAAAGTCTGTCATCTCATGAACAATCTACAGATAAGATGACACAAAAGTCTGTCATCTCATGAACAATCTACAGATAAGATGACACAAAAGTCTGTCATCTCATGAACAATCTACACAGAAGATGACACAAAAGTCTGTCATCTCATGAACAATCTACACAGAAGATGACACAAAAGTCTGTCATCTCATGAACAATCTACACAGAAGATGACACAAAAGTCTGTCATCTCATGAAAAAAATTTTACCAAAAAAAAGAAGATGACACAAAAGTCTGTCATCTCATGAACAATCTACACAGAAGATGACACAAAAGTCTGTCATCTCATGAACAATCTACACAGAAGATGACACAAAAGTCTGTCATCTCATGAACAATCTACACAGAAGATGACACAAAAGTCTGTCATCTCATGAACAATCTACACAGAAGATGACACAAAAGTCTGTCATCTCATGAACAATCTACACAGAAGGTGACACAAAAGTTCAAAGACAAAGTGACCAGGACGCAGCAAAGACTTAGCCTTAGCAACAGAGAGGATCTCACCAAAAAATTATAACAGTGATAAAATGGCATTGAGCACATTTCCTCTTTCTTCATCAAAGTATTTAACCACCTCCTGTACAGCTAGAGCGCAGTGGCACAGTGGGTAGAGCATCAGACCCTCATTTGAGAGAACCCATGTTTGAATCTGTGCTGTCGTCATCACCCTTGGACAAGTTCATTCACTCTACATTCCTCCACTCAGCTGTATGAATGAGTACCTGGCTATATATAGCAGTGGATATCTGTTTACGAATATTCATCACACATTAACTGCTGAGTGGCTGAATGCTTCCTGGGACGGTCAGTAACTATACGAGTGTCAAATTCAGATCCATGAATATTTAAAAATTATGAATATTCAAATTAAACAAAGCAAATTATTTGTCCTCATGTTCCAGTGAAAATTCAACGAGTACAATGGCTGTAGTCTTGAGATAAGTCAGGCCACTGACCATTCAGGCAAACAGCCGTGGACATTTCTGACCCTCAGTAGTTGACCCAGCACAATGACAACAACTGGATTTGAGGGTAATTCGGACTATGACCTTTGACCTACCTGGGCACATCGGCCAATGCCGTAGACGTTTGGAATGAGGCCAAAGACTTGCTGAAGGTTGAGTAGAGCCCGGGCCGCCGTGTGACACCAGGTCTGGTCTCCGTCCTAAGCACAGCAGCACATATTCAACAGCAGAGTGTCAACATTGCAGTGTCAATGGTAGATTGTCAACACAACATTGTCAACATAGCATTGTCAATGGTAGTGTCAATACAACAGTGACAACATTGCAGTGTCAAAGGTAGAGTGTCAACACAACAGTGTCAACAATGCAGTGTCAATGGTAGAGTGTCAACACAACATTGTCAACATAGCATTGTCAATGGTAGTGTCAACACAACAGTGTCAATATTGCAGTGTCAATGGTAGAGTGTCAACACAACAGTGTCAACAATGCAGTGTCAATGGTAGAGTGTCAACACAACAGTGTCAACATAGCATTGTCAATGGTAGTGTCAACACAACAGTGTCAATATTGCAGTGTCAATGGTAGAGTGTCAACACAACAGTTTCAACATTGCAGTGTCAATGGTAGAGTGTCAGCACAACAGTGTCAACATTGCAGTGTCAATGGTAGAGTGTCAACAGCACGGTGACAGTGTCACTAGTAGTGTCAATATAACAGTGTCAACAGTAGAGTGTCAATATCAAAGTGTCAGATGATATGTCACATAATTGGGAATAATTAATAGTTACAACAATAATATTTTGATTAGATTCAATTAAAAAAAATTGTTAAGAGATATTGAGATTTTTACATCATATTTAAAAAGTTCCACTGAAAACTGTTGATTATATGAGGTCGCCATGACGACAGCCCTTACAGGAGGCTACAGTTGTCTTACACCAGATGGCGCCAGGATGATTAAGTACAATAAATAAAACTGGTGTGTAAATGTGAGCATAATTATTAGTTTATCAGATATTTACACATAATAAAATCATATCCATAATGGTGTGGAATTAACAGTGACAACCGGGCAATTTGTGAAAGCAAGGTGGACACAACACAGAAATAAATTACCTCATTGTGTTTCTTTTCCATATCACCATAATAACTATATTAATAATAATAAAATACAATGTATAAATAGCCATAATCACACAGTGCCCAAAATATTTAGTACATTAAACTATTCAGTTAAAATAATAAAAAACAAATAGTTATATAGTCAATTAAACAGTTAAAATACAATTTAAATAGGAAGGTAATAAACCTAAAGCGTATATGTGCAATAAGTAATTTAAGAAATAAATTACACAAAAATTGTCAAACAATAGCAATAGTAGAAATGAAAAAAACTGAGGTGGGATTAAAATAAGATGCCAGCTAAAATGTACCAGCTCTGAATCAACAACAACATCAGTACATCATTTTTATAGCAGCACCCACCAGAAAGTAGGAACGGAAGAACTCGGGCAACTCCAGCGACAGAACGTCCTTGTCAAGAGGAATCAGATCCAACTGATACTCATCAATGTTGACATAGCCAAAGACACCTTCCTGTTCCAATACTCGCTCACAAACATGTAGCTGTAACAAGATCAATGTTTGGTGGCAACACTCACTCACAAACATGTAGCTGTAACAAGATCAATGTCTGGTGGCAACACTCGCTCACAAACATGTAGCTGTAACAAGATCAATGTTTGGTGGCAACACTCACTCACAAACATGTAGCTGTAACAAGATCAATGTTTGGTGGCAACACTCACTCACAAACATGTAGCTGTAACAAGATCAATGTCTGGTGGCAACACTCGCTCACAAACATGTAGCTGTAACAAGATCAATGTTTGGTGGCAACACTCACTCACAAAGATGTAGCTGTAACATGATCAATGTTTGGTGACAACACTCGCTCACAAACATGTAGCTGTAACAAGATCAATGTCTGGTGACAACACTCACTCACAAACATGTAGCTGTAACATGATCAATGTTTGGTGACAACACTCGCTCACAAACATGTAGCTGTAACAAGATCAATGTTTGGTGACAACACTCGCTCACAAACATGTAGCTGTAACAAGATCAATGTTTGGTGGCAACACTCGCTCACAAACATGTAGCTGTAACAAGATCAATGTTTGGTGACAACACTCGCTCACAAACTTGTAGCTGTAACAAGATCAATATTTGGTGGCAACACTCACTCACAAACATGTAGCTGCAACAAGATCAGTGTCTGGTGACAACACTCGCTCACAAACATGCAGCTGTAACAAGATCAATATTTGGTGGCAACACTTGCTCACAAACATGCAGCTGTAACAAGATCAATATTTGGTGGCAACACTCACTCACAAACATGTAGCTGCAACAAGATCAGTGTCTGGTGACAACACTCGCTCACAAACATGTAGCTGTAACAAGATCAATGTTTGGTGGCAACACTTGCTCACAAACATGCAGCTGTAACAAGATCAATATTTGGTGGCAACACTCACTCACAAACATGTAGCTGTAACAAGATCAATGTCTGGTGGCAACACTCGCTCACAAACATGTAGCTGTAACAAGATCAATGTCTTGGTTGACAAAAAACTTGGGGGCTCACAAACATGTAGCTGTAACAAGATCAATGTCTGGTGGCAACACTCGCTCACAAACATGCAGCTGCAGCAAGATCAATGCCTGGTGACAACACTCGCTCACAAACATGTAGCTGTAACAAGATCAATGTCTGGTGACAACACTCGCTCACAAACATGTAGCTGTGACAAGATCAATGTTTGGTGTCAACACTCTCTCACAAACATGTAACTGTGACAAGATCAATGTCTGGTGACAACACTCGCTCACAAACATGTAACTGTGACAAGATCAGTGTTTGGTGACAACACTCGCTCACAAACATGTAGCTGTAACAAGATCAGTGTTTGGTGACAACACTCGCTCACAAACATGTAGCTGTAACAAGATCAATGTCTGGTGACAACACTCGCTCACAAACATGCAGCTGTGACAAGATCAATGTTTGGTGGCAACACTCGCTCACAAACTTGTAGCTGTAACAAGATCAGTGTTTGGTGACAACACTCGCTCACAAACATGCAGCTGTAACAAAATCAATGTCTGTTGACGCTATCAAAGCTCTCAGTAAGATCTGATTGTGTTCTCTGTCATCTCAGAGAGATCACATTCAATATGTGAGACAGATAATAATAATAGTTATTTATATTGAACCAACCATATCCAGTATTGTTTCTAGCAACTTAAAGCATAACAAGTCAATATCATAATCAATACGAAACTATTCAGTTGCTAACTAAAAGTCTAAACAAGTTCCTGAAAGCCACTAACCTTCCTAGGCACCATCAGTATGGTGTAGGATCGCTTGTGGCCAGCGTTCTTCTCCGCATTGATTTGATCCGCGATGGACCGCATGAGTCTGACTCGAGGACGAACTAGGTAGATGCGCCTGCGACAGCGACAACAACAAACAGTCAGCAGACAATGGAAAATATTATTAAGAAACAGCCTGATTACAGAAAATTGGAGCAGAAAGCTATTCAGGTCCCAGTTAATTAGTTGTTTTTCTTATCTGGATTAATTAATATGGAAAAATATAACATATGAGGATATTTTGTTAGATTAAGAAAGGGTCGAGAGGCCCTAAAGTCCATTTTGCTTTTTGGGGCAGCCCAGAGGTTCCCTTAGAAACTTTCAGCAAAATTCAACTTGTGTGTACATTTAGACTGGCCTAAGATGTGTCTATGCAAACTCAGAGAAAAAGTTTTTTAATAGGCCAAATGTGAACATTTTGAAATGTTGAGGCCTATGGGGGCCATAGAGAGCCTTTAGAATTATTCAGTTAAATAAAGATGTCTTGTTCTTAGTGGCAGTACCCTAAGATATCTCAGTGAAAATTTGAAAAACGGTTTCTGAGAGCAAATGGCAGATGCAGAGTAATGTCATAAGTTCACTGGACATTCAGCACAAAGGACTAAAATAAGTTTCCACAAGACAAATTGTTCTATGCTGACAGAGTGTCTTTACTAAAGATGAAATGTATATACTTGTATGAGAAGTATTCAGCCACATCATAATAATTACACAAAATACTAATAATGTTTGTTTCCTTCAATAATTAGACAATCCGTAAAGTGCCCCACAATGAATGATGACACAATGTAATCATTCAAAGGTTTGTCATGCAAGAGAGACAAAACACACCCACACCCTGCACATGCATGCCCCGACACAGCCTGCATTTATAAATAAACAGCAAAAGACACTTACTTCTCACATCCAATCAGTGGCTTTGACAGTTCAAGTTTGAAAATCTTGTCAACTCCATGTTGCTTCAATCAGAAACAGGGAAGATGTAAGAACAGCAGCCGTCCGTGTGTGTGTGCGTGCGTGTGTGTGTGTGTGTAGGGTGAAATGTCAACTTTACATTTATATTATCCACATAGAAATTAACACTGAATTACTTCACATCCTAAACGGTCAAACTTAGAGAAGCTACTTAAAATATACATACTATTACTAGCATATATGAGACTTGCAGTTTTCTAATTTTAAAGGAAACAAGTTTTTATCATGATTATTATTTATAAACAGTCTTAATGTTATATTTATTGATATTTCTGTATAATATATATTTACATTTATTTTTATTACTTTTTTATGTCTTCGGTTGTACTTATTTATATGGCATTGAATGCTGCATGCAAATATTTCTCTTTATGAGATAATCAAGTCTTATTGTACTTTTTTGTTTGTTTTCATGAAAGCGTTGCTGTGTTGATGATCATACTTGTGAACATATCTATGGTGGTATTCATGAAGACACTGCGACAGTTTGTACTCGACTAATCCAGTATAAATGTGCCCCCCACCCACAGAGGCCACACACCTTGAGCAGTGTAGCGCCAGCAATACGGTCCAGTGGCTTCATCAGCTCAGGATCCAACACCAGGTCTTTCCTGCCTGACACCTGAAATGTGCACCAATTTAAATCATCATTCAGTTTTACTTCTTAACATATCCAACAGTAGCCTCGATTACTCAGACTGCGTGAGGTGGAAGCACTTTTAGCCCCTCACTATGGCGGTTTAATGGTCTGCCAATGTTGCCACCAGGGCAGTCTTATCCCTGAGTGGGGTAGAGGCAGTAACAGGGCCGTATGCAGGATACAAACATTTGTTTTGGTCGACACGTGAATGTTAACTCATATACATATAGGTCGGTTGAGATGTGCGTTTAACTGCTTTATGACCTGAAATTAACTACAAACACACATATGACAGCCATTTCAAGGCATAACTGACAGTATCTATGATTTAGGAAGACCTTTTTTGTTCTTTCATTTTTTTTACCTTCACCACCGTATCTATCCGTCCAAATGATGGGTGGACAAGTCTCTGCATAAAGCTATGGCAGCACCTAGTGATTATGTTGGCATTACCTCACGGAGAAGTTAAAGCAGTCAACAATGACGCATGTGAGAGATGTAGCTGCAGGCAGCTCCTCAGCCTTCTGTTGAAATTAAATATTACGGTTAGTTATGCCAGTGCCAACAAGGGAAATATAAAATATTTAACATTTTATTACTAATAAAAAACAGGATATATTATATTAGAAACCATAACAAAGTAAACAGTATTAGTACGTTGTCTAGTGTCAGTGACAGTGGCCCAATGAATGGGCAGTGCCATCCATGGCCGAGTGGGTGAGCGATAATGTGTCATTAATAATTAGTCAAGCGTTCTGTGGGTGACCGGTCAGCTTACGTCATACGTACCGCTTCTAGATGGAGCACCAACTGGTCCCGGGCATACTGTCGCAGCACTTCCACGTATGGAAGCTGGACATCGTTGGATGACCCTGCCATTTCACACACGAAATTACTTCGAGTTTTGTTGTTGTTGTTCGTGTTGTCAAGTAGCCTCCAGGTGGCGCGTCAAAGAGACATGTCTCGCCCTCTCTACAGTCTAGAAGAGACACAACTTCCAAGCCGTTTATTTGTTACAGTCATGTTTTACGAATAGCCTTCTTCTTATTGTTATTCTCCTTCTTTGGTAACAAGACCAAATATCTTCAGCACATCGCTGCCCAAATAGAATGCAGAGAGCGACGGAAAGAATTGACAGCCGTGATTATCAAACCTCCGGTGTGTGGCGCCACCAGTTGTCGCCGTAGCACATTTCGTTCGACTTCGGGCCACATCCCCTAATTACAATAATAATTTTTTATTTGTTAGTATATGTATATACTATACAAGCAGATAGCACCAAAACGAAATGAAATCCTCACACAGTAAAATTAAATGAACTTGGCGCCAAAGACAATTTGTGGGTTACATTACTCAACTGAAAAATATATTTTGATTATATATACTCCTATAATTAACCGTTGATAGGCTGTAGGTCTAGGCTGTTTTGGCACATGTTTTAACAATTATAAAACCCGCTTGACGATTGTTTGATCATTTACACAAAATAGGCTATTGTGAAATAACATTCTCAATCAAAATATTAAATTAATATCTATGTCTACATATTAATTCACAACATTTGCTGATCATTTTTGTGTGTGTGTGTGTGTGTGTGTGTGTGTGTGTGTGTGTGTGTGTGTGTGTGTGTGTGTGTGTGTGTGTGTGTGTGTGTGTGTGTGTGTGTGTGTGTGTGTGTGTGTGTGTGTGTGTGTGTGTGTGTGTGTGTGTGTGTGTGTGTGTGTGTGTGTGTGTGTGTGTGTGTGTGTGTGTGTGTGTGTGTGTGTGTGTGTGTGTGTGTGTGTGTGTGTGTGTGTGTGTGTGTGTGTGTGTGTGTGTGTGTGTGTGTGTGTGTGTGTGTGTGTGTGTGTGTGTGTGTGTTGTGTGTGTGTGTGTGTGTGTGTGTGTGTGTGTGTGTGTGTGTGTGTGTGTGTTGTGTGTGTGTGTGTGTGTGTGTGTGTGTGTGTGTGTGTGTGTGTTGTGTGTGTGTGTGTGTGTGTGTGTGTGTGTGTGTGTGTGTGTGTGTGTGTGTGTGTGTGTGTGTGTGTGTGTGTGTGTGTGTGTGTGTGTGTGTGTGTGTTTGGGTTTTATAGCCACTGTAGACATATCTTCTAGAACACAGACAATGGGACAAATCTCCAACAGTGCCTCTTCCGTCATCCGATGTCACCACCCGACACAGCGCGGCGCGACACGACGGGAGACGCACTGAGGCGTGCTGAATCGCTGATCGAAGCTACGCCTACAGCGAAACATGCAACAGCGTCACCCGGCCATGGCATGCACCCAACTCCCACCATGTCTTCCGAAGTTAAGATTCGAAAGCCGATATTGGTATGCTGACGAATCACGAAACTATCGGATTTAAAAAAAAAACTAAACATGCATGCACGTGAGCAGGCGCCGCGCGCGCACGAGCAGACATGTGGTTCTGGCTCAAAGTTAACCAGAAGTTACTTCGAGACAGCTGAGAATATTTTTCAATACCAATCCCCGCTCCCGACCCACCTGCCTATGACCCCGATGTTACAGTCCGCCTCCAATAGGAGTGGTGCTGTCCCATTCCCCAAATTAATTTCGTTCACGCGCTAGTATCCAATGCCCCCCCCCCATTATCCCCATACTCTTGGCGTAACGACATGATGGTTTTTGCCAACTATTAAATAAACAGCGATCATTAATGTGACCTTTTCAGAAGTCACCAAATGTATGATAGGCCCGGACGTAGTAATAAAGTTCTGCCTCTCTATGGCTATGGTCTGAACCACATGTCGTGTCGTGTCGTGTCGTGTCGTGTCGTGTCGTGTCGTGTCGTGTCGTGTCGTGTCGTGTCGTGTCGTGTCGTGTCGTGTCGTGTCGTGTCGTGTCGTGTCGTGTCGTGTCGTGTCGTGTCGTGTCGTGTCGTGTCGTGTCGTGTCGTGTCGTGTCGTGTCGTGTCGTGTCGTGTCGTGTCGTGCCGTGCCGTGCCGTGCCGTGCCGTGCCGTGCCGTGCCGTGCCGTGCCGTGCCGTGCCGTGCCGTGCCGTGCCGTGCCGTGCCGTGCCGTGCCGTGCCGTGCCGCGAAATAGGTCCGGCCATACAGGGGCGTGCGAGGGCGTGCGACAAACTGTGCACGAAGTAGTTGTGACTGAGGCACCCTTTCTTGGGAAGTTAAAAAAATTCCTTCTTGTTCATTCTTAAGTCAACTGGAATCGATAACATTTCGCCGTAATCTAAGGTATTAGGCCTATATTGTACTGTAGTTTTTATTAGGCGCCTTCTGCGGTGGTTCTGGAGCAGTTGAAGTTTCGAGACAAAACGGTGAGACAGCAGACATAATTAGACCCTACAGTAGGAATATGTGCGCGGATATTCACGGCAGCTACAGTTGTTGTTACAAAGTGTGGGTGTCTCAGTGCACGCGAGCGCACCCTCGCACAAGGATGGCGTGTATCACGGTGTGTGTGTGTGTGTGTGTGTGTGTGTGTGCGTGTGCGTGTGCGTGTGCGTGTGGCGTGCGCGTGTGCGTGTGCGTGTGCGTGTGCGTGTGTGTGTGTGTGTGTGCGTGTGCGTGTGCGTGTGCGTGCTTGCGTGTGTGCTTGCGTGCGTGTGTGTGTGTGCATGTGTGTGTATTGTGTGTGTATGCGTATGCGTGTGTGCGTGTGTGCGTGTGTGCGTGTGTGCGTGTGTGCGTGTGTGCGTGTGTGCCTGTGTGCGTGTGTGCGTGTGTGCGTGCGTGCTTGCGTGTATGTATATAGTTTTGTATGTTCGCTGCCGTGTTTGTGCACAATTAGGATGATGTTGACAACAGCCGATGGAATGACCCGCGGCCACAGACAGACTTGATGACCGGTGAGATTAGAGCTATAGTTTACTCCCCGACTACGGACACCCAATTAGAGTCATTCACCAGCACCCGTCATTTCAACCCTATGACGTCGACATCACGTGGTGAAGTTGGGTGTGTGGGACCCACGCACCAACCCACGCGGGCAGGCGGGCAGGCGGGCAGGCGGGCTGGCGGGCAGGCGGGCAGGCGGGCAGGCGGGCAGGCGGGCAGGCGGGCAGGCGGGCAGGCGGGCAGGCGGGCAGGCGGGCAGGCGGGCAGGCGGGCAGGCGGGCAGGCGGGCAGGCGGGCAGACACCATAATATTATATATATATATATATATATATATATATATATATATATATATATATATATATATATATATATATAATGTAATTCTTGACATCACTTTACAAAATATTAAACAAATAAAACTACTTTATATTCCCCGACTTCACCCAATGTCCCGGCTTGTATGGTGTACACATAACATTAAACGACTGTTTCGTGACCGTCAACCGCCAGTTTAACAGCTGCCTAATGAGAAAGCTTCGTTGATTACAGTAGCCTGTCTTGGTTCTCATGGAGCGAGCGCTGACAACATTCCGCCATAGCGAGGTCGCTCGGTGAACAGAACTTGCCCCGAGTGGTACAATTAAAGTCGCCACCCTAGCTGTCTTTTGGCGGTAACAAGTGTCAGCCGCCGGAGAGACACCGACTACAAGATGCTGACTGGACCCTCGAGGCACGGACAAACACCGTCGATAGAGTCAGACACCGGCGGTAGAGTCAGACACCGGCGGTAGAGTCAGACACGGGCGGTAGGGTCAGACACCGGTGTGCCGGTCCAGAACGTCGAAGGTTAGCGGTTCATGTCAAAAGGTTAGCGGTTCACCGTGCAATTCCGCATCATGTTTAATGTATATACAATCACCTACCATCCCCTTTTAGCTAATGAACCTTCATATTTACTCTCAATGTTCACACCAGCAAGACAGCAATAACAGCTCCGGTCGTCAAGTTCGAGTTTACTTGCTGTTCCCAGAGTGAAGACAAACGCCGGAACACGAGCTTTTTCGGTCGACGGGCCTACTATGTGGAATACACTTCCTGGCGACACTAAATCAGCAGAAAACGTTATTACCTCCCGCCGTCACCTACAAATCTACCTATTTAATCTCGTCGGCTTCTTAGCGTACTCGTTGGATTGATGACGCCCTTTACACTGCCCTTGACTACGAGAATGCTAAATCCACTGCTTTTGTATATATATATATATATATATATATATATATATATATATATATATATATTATATATATATATATAATTTCTTTAATTACTTAATATCACAGAATCCGAGCTCAGAGGCGCAACAAAAGCAGTGGATTTAGCATTCTCGTAGTCAAGGGCAGTGTAAAGGGCGTCATCAATCCAACGAGTACGCTAAGAAGCCGACGATATTAAATAGGTAGATTATTTTTAGGTGACGGCGGGAGGTAATAACGTTTTCTGCTGATATATATATATATACAGGAAAGCGCGCGCGCGCACACACGTAAATAGGCACATGCCCGCGCACACGCACTCACACGCACGCACATTCACCACACAAGTTAGCCATACCTAGCTTACGTAACACGTCCAACACACCGGCCTTTGTTGCGACACGCTATTCAAGACACACCTGTCGGGACACTAGTCGCATGTTGTCGGCACATGCGCAGAGACTTCTGTTTGGTCGGGCGAGAATTGTCAGGGAGTGTTTTCCGTCACGGACGATTACCACAAGACATGCTTTATACAACGAAACCTTTGCAAAAGTACTACAACAAAGTGGAAGTGTTTAGAACGTATGAATGTACGCCAGGTTACAAGGGTGGATGGTTCCGGCTGATGTCACAGCATTTATTCGTAAGTCACATTAGCAAACTGTATAGTGCGTCATGTAGTGAACGACTTCATTTTGCTCATGCTAATTCACGAACCAGGCACTAGGTACCAGTGTAATGTAAGACCGTACAAGGCGTCATGTTTGTAGTAACTATTGTGCATAAAAGAACTTACCGTAGGCTCAACACTTGTTTATTCGTTATTAAAGCGTTTCAGCCTTGTAGCAGAGGTCAACAAATCAAAAGATTTACATGTTGATATATTGGCCAACACTATACACACTTGTAACATACATATATATTTTTGATAATTACGCTGTCTACATATTTATGCTATTTTTTATATGTGACCACAACCGCAGACACAAACAGGAACGCAAGCTTTCTCTTACGCACAAATTACACTGCATACTTTCAAAAATACTGTTCATATTACCGAGGTCACGCTGTGGTGTACCAAACAATATGTGCATAATTACCCAACCAGCGTGTGTGCGTGCGTGCGTGCGTGCGTGCGTGCGTGCGTGCGTGCGTGCGTGTGTGTAATAGAGAAAATGAGCGCACACACAAACGCATTTCTCTCGCGCAGATTGAAGCTAGTTGGGCGACAGGAGATATGTCGAGAGGTTAGATGCTGTCTTCCTTACCGATAGAACACAATGTCCAGACATCTGTAACAGACTCCCAATCGAAAGGGATTCCAAAGTAAGTAATAATTTATACGTTCGTGTTTTCACCGTCTCGTGGTCACCGTGAACCAACTATACAACGAGTGCTGGAATTTGCCTACACAGTGCATTTGGATATTTTGAAATATGCGATTTCAAGCAGCAATATAATATATGTCTTCCTGATGCGGGTTTCTACGCACAGTTCCGACAGGGTTAGATGTTATATGCGTGTAGGTTTGGCGAAATGTGTGTGCATGTGTGTTTGCGGATAGTTCCGGCTGATGGTTCCGGCTGAAGTGCGTGCGCGTGCGCGTGCGCGTGCGCGTGCGCGTGCGCGTGCGCGTGCGCGTGCGCGTGCGCGTGCGCGTGCGCATGTATGTATGAATGTATGTATGCTACAATATATATATATATATATACATCTTACATAGCTATACTATTTCATTTGTGATCACGAACTGGTGCACACTCACAATATACACACCAAAAACACGAACTGACACGTATACACTCACAACTACACACACACACACACACACACACACACACACACACACACACACACACACACACACACACACACACACACACACACACACACACACACACACACACACACACACACACACACACACACAC
>JAODUO010002019.1:0-22500 GCA_025642075.2 Ridgeia piscesae | reverse complement strand
TCGCCGCCACCACCACCACCTCTACCACCACCACCACTACAACAACAACCATCATCTCCATCATCTCCAGCACCATCATTTTCATCACCACGACCACCACCAACAACAACAATAACAACAACACCAACACCAACAACAACACCAGCACCCACCACCACCACCACACCACCACCACCACCAAACCCCCCCAAACCACCACCACCACCCCCCACCACCACCACCACCACCACCACCACCCCCACCCTGTCCATCACCACCAACACACCATCACCACGTCCACGACCACCACCTCTACCACAACCAAACCACCTCCACAACCCACCACCACCCCACCACCCCACACCCCCCCAACCCCACCAAAAACCCCAAACCACCACCCCCCACCACCACCACCACCACCACCACCACCCCACCACCACCACCACCACCAACACCAATACACCACACCACCACCATCAATCACCACCACCACCACCCCCCCCACCACCACACCACCACAACCACCACCACCAACACCACCCCCAACACCACCACCACCACCACCACCACCACCACCACCACCACCACCACCACCACCACCACCACCAACACCAATCAGCACCACTACCACCACTCATCACCATCACCACCACCACCACCACCACCCACCACCATCACCACCACAACCACCACCACCAACACCACCCCCAAACCCCCACCACCACCACCACCACCACCACCACCACCACCACCACCACCACCACCACCACCACCACCACCACAATCGTCATCTCCATCATCTCCACAACCACCAACTCCACCACCGCCACCACCATCATTTACATCACAACCACCACCACCACCACCACCACCACCACCACCACCACCACCACCACCCCCACCACCACCACCACCACCACCACCACCACCACCACCACCACCACCACCACCACCACCACCACCTCCAAAACCACCAACACCACTACCGCCAAACAACCACCATCATTTACATCACAACCACCACCGCCGCCGCCACCGCCGCCGCCGCCGCCGCCCCCCCACCGCCCCCCCGCCGCCACCACCACCACAAGCGGAAATATTGATTGATAAGTATTATACTTGTGTTAAGGTTATTCATAAAGTGGTACTGGACATATATTGAGTAGTAGTTTTGGTTAAAGTTTGTTAGTTAACAGTATTTTTGAACAGATTAGTATAGTGGGTGATAATAGGGTAATCTAGGCTTCGACAAATTGTAAACAAGATTGAGCAAATCTCTTTATTTGATATAGTATATAAGAGATAAAGCAATAAGAGTAACAACTACATATGTAAGATAAAACTGTGAATAGGTATCATTGTTTTTAAAAATAAACAAGCGTTTTAGTAGGAAACCCTTGTTTGTTTATATAGGTAGTGTCCAAGTTTCCGCTGGGGAAGGGTACCAGTACAGACTAAACTTATTGTTCTGGTAGCATAGGTAGTAAGTTGTTTATAACATAAAGTGTGTGCAGTTGTGTACAAAAAAAACAAACATCTTTCTAAAGACTAAGTTGGTTTAAATAAGAGTTGATTTTGACAAATCGTAATATGGCACCTGGCAAGCGGCAAGTGAAGGAAAGGGAGGCACTTGGTGTGTAACCACTGCCACAGCGGTGGATTTGGCCGTATCGGGGTGCGGAAAAATTTGGTCAGAGACAACGGAGGAAGGGTTTACGTTCCAATGTTTAGGGTGTTGGAAAGGGACTGTCTGACAGCAAGTTAGCAGGCTAACGGATATTGTGAAGGGGGGGAAGTGGAGGGAGGGTGATTGCAAGGAAAAAAATGGAGAAAGAACAACAGGAAACATGACATGCAGGAAGGTGACAGGGGAGAAAGTGACAGTAGAAAGGGGGGAAGGACAAGGGGACAGGAGATGAGAGAAGTAGATGCGACAGGAGGAAAGACGAATTGAAGAAAGGAAGTGGGAGGTGATGTGACCAAACGGAAGTCAATAACAAGGACGATGACAGGAAAAAAGAGACCGGAAAGAAAGGAACAACGGGGCGGCAGGGGAAAAGTCAGCAACCAGGAGATGCAAAACGGAGGAGCTCCTGAAGCAGTGATCGAGGGGGATTGAGAACAGAAAGGGTATTTATGGGAGACTCAATTTTGCGAAAGACAGACGGGAAATTTAAGAAAGGAGAAGACGTTGTTGTTTGTTTTCCCGGGGGGCTAGGATGGGCATGTGACTGAACGGGTAGAGAACGTATTGGGCATGGCCAAGTGGGGTCTATATTAGTACATGTAGGGACGAACAATGCAGACAGGGATGGAACAACCAGGATAGTAAAGAGATACAGAGAGTTGGTAGAGACATGAAGAAGACGAGAGTTGAACAGATCATACCCCAGGAATCTTGCCAGTGATGGGGGGAAGGGGAACAAATTTAGAAATTGCAAGAGGATGGCAATTAACGGACTATTAGAGCAGATGTGTGAAGAAGGGAGTTGGATTTGTAGATTTGTGGGGATATTTTGTTGGTAAAGAAGACATGTTTATGAGAGATGGCCTCCATCTAAGCGGAAAGGGGCAGCAGTGTTCTCCGAGAACCTTCTTCGATCGATGAAAATGGAACAGGTTGAAACTTTTTAAACTAGTTTCGCAGGGGGGATACACAGAGAACCAAATACTAAGGCATAGAAAAAGATAGAAAAAAGACATCAGCAAAGAACAGCCTGGAAAGCCCTACGGAATTTGGTTATAATGTGTTTGTTTAAATGAAGGAGCATAGTAAACAAAAGAAATGAACTAAACATTAGGGTAAAGATATTGACCCTCACATAATAGGTAAAACTGAACTTGGGCCACACCCGATATATCAGATGCCGAATTGGGAATGACAGGGTATGTAATGTTTAGGAAAGATAGATTAGGAAGAAGGGGAGGCGGAGTTATTTTATATATTAAAGAATCCATCCAAGCTTATAAATAAAATTAGAAAAAGAAGCAGAATGTGAAGAAGCTGTCTGGTGTAAGATAGTTACAGGAAAGTCAACATTAACTGTTGGGTTAGTGTATCGGAGTCCAAACATAAGCATGGAAGAGAATAAAAAAATACAAACGCTATCAAAAAGTGAGTAAACGGGACTGTATTATTAGGGGGGTTTTTAACCATGGGCATATAAAATGGACATCTCTACAGATTACCGGGAGAGAGGATCAAGAGTTTTTAAATTTAGTACAAGATAGTTCTTTTCTCAACATTGTTAGAAGCAACCAGGGGCGAGAACGTGTTAGACATAGTATTGAGCTCACAGAATGAATTTGTTGATAATGTCAAGATATGTGAGCCCTGGGTGTAGTGATCACAACCAGATACATTTTATCATCAAAGTAAAGGGAGAAGGGAATAGAAAAATAAGGTACGGAAAAAATTCACAAAGGAAGATATAAGGACATGAGGGAATATTTAGCAAAGATAGACTGGAAAACACACTGAAGAATAAGACAGCAACAGATTGCTGGACTTTTTTAAAAGAGTGAAATTGACTGCGTCGTTGACAAATTTGCCCCCTTGAAAAAACAGGGGAAACGGTCAAAGAAGAAACACTTATCGAAGGAAGCCATTAGAAAAATCAAGTACAAGCAAATGATGTGGAAGCATATAGACATACCGGAAGTGAAGAAGACTATGCATTTATAAAGAAGCACTAAATCAAGCTACAGCTGAAATTAGGGAAATTTAAAGAGAAGCTACGAACAAAAAATAGCTTTTTAAAATAAAACATGACAGCAAGAGTTTTTATGCGTATGTTCGAAGTAAACAGAAAGTTCAGGATAAGGTCAGTCCTCTAGAAGGTAGTGATGGAAGCATAATAACAGAGGGATTCTTAATGGCAGAAAACCTAAATGAGTACTTTAGTTGGTGTTTACCAGGGAAGATATTAGTATATTACCAGTACTTGAGACTAAGTTCGAAGGGAGAGGTTTGACTATTTAGGACAACTAATTGTAACCCCAACAATGGTAGCATTGAAAATAAGAGACATGAAGGATAATAAAACCCGGATTTGGGTGGGGTTCCTCCCAAATTACTATTGGAAATTGTAGAACAAATCAGCATACCGCTTGCAACAGTGTTCAATTTGTCATTAGAGGAGGGGATAGTTCCGTTAGAATGGAAAGAAGCAAATATTATACCATTATTTAAAAAAGGTTCGAGAAACAAGTCGGAGAACTATAGACCAGTGAGTTTAACATCGGTGATTTGCAAACTACTAGAAAGACTAATTAAAGACCACCTGGTTGATTTTCTTGTTAAAAATAAATTGATAAACCCATCTCAACATGGGTTTTTAAAAGCGAGGTCATGCTTAACAAATATGTTAGTTTTTGGAAGATGTCACAAAGTGGGTAGATGAGGGATCACCAGTAGATATAATCTACTTAGATTTAAAAAAGCCTTTGACAAAGTGCCACACCAAAGACTACTACTTAAACTAAAGGCCCATGCCATAGGAAATGGAATGATCAACTGGATAGAAAAATGGCTTGTTGATAGAAGACAAAGAGTAGTAGTTGATGGGGGGGTTTCAAATTGGAAAACGGTTTTGGTGGATACCGCAGGGATCAGTACTGAGACCCATTTTTTTTCTTAAATATATAATATTTGGGGATGACATACAAGCAAGGTGTTGAAGTTTGCACGACACAAAAATGTTTAGGAAAATTAAAAATGATGCAGATAGACAGCATTTACAAGATGATCTTAAAAGTTGATGAATGGTCTGAGAATGGCAAATGCTGTTTAATTTGGAAAATGTAAGTGCCTTCACACAGGACATGGGGAAAGAAGATGCACAATATACAATGGGTGATACTGTACTAAATACTACCTTAAAGGAAAAGGACTTAGGGTTAACTATTAGTGCTGACATGAAGGTATCAGAGCAGTGTGGAATTGCAGCAGCGAAGGGAAACCAAATTCTTGGATTAATTAGGCGAAATATAGTGTACAAAGAAAAAAAACTAATAATACCGCTGTATAAAAAAATAGTTAGGCCCCATTAGAATATTGTTACAAGCATGGAGGCCATATCGCAAGAAGGATATTGATATGCTAGAAAGAGTACAAAGGAGAGCAACCAAAATAATACAAAAAATCAGGAATATTAGTTATGAAATGCGTCTAAAAGAATGTGGTTTAACAACACTAGAAACCAGAAGATTAAAGGGGGATCAGATTGAGGTTTTATTGAATGGTTATGAAAATATTGACAGAAATATTTTTTTTCCGTAAGGGAGAGAAGGACAGAGGACATGGAGTTACATTAGCAAAGAAGCAGTGTAGACTAGATATTTGAAAATTTTCTTTTCACAAAGAACAGTAAAGAATGGAACAGATTATCAGCTGATTTGTAGGTGCTAGTAGTGTTAATATATTTTAAAAAAAAAATCGACATATACCTAAGAAGGGCGGGGTATCTTAATAGATAGGTTGGGCCCCGATAAGCCAAATGGCTTCCTAGTCCACCTGCCATCTAGAGTTGAATCTCTAGGTGGCAATCTTTTAAATCTTGTTAAATCTATAAAAACCAACCACCACCACCACCACCGCCGCCGCCGACACCACCACCACCCTGTCCATTAACACCAACACCACCATCACCACGTCCACGAAAAAAAAACCAAAAACCCCCTCTTCCACCAACACACCACCACCACCCTCTCGCCATCACCACCATTACCACCACCATCATTTCCATAACCACCACCCCACCACTACCACCACCAACACCCCATCACCACCCTTCCACCCCCATCATTTTCCCTAAACCCCCACCACCACCACCCCCACCCTTACCACCCCCACCAACAACAACAAACCCCATCTCCACACCCACACCACATTTTACACCACACCACCACCAACAACAACAAAAACAAAAACAACACCAACAACAACACCCACCTACCACCACACACCACACCACCACAAACCCCCACCACCACCACCAAAACTCCCCACCACGTCCACACCACCACCTCTACCACAAACCCAAAACCCCCCTAAACCAAACCACCACCACCACCACCACCCCACCACCACCACCCCCAAACTCCGCCACCACCTATCCCCACCACCACCACCACCTCTACTACCCCCACCACTTTCCCCACTACACCACACCACCACCCCCAACACAACCACCACCAACACACACCAAACAACAACACACAAACCACCCCTCCCACCCACCCCCCCCACCATCACCACCACCTCCACCACCACCACCATCGTCATCTCCATCTCCACCACCAACTCCCCCCCCACCACTACCACCATCATTTACATCACCACCACCACCACCACCACCACCACCGACCTCACCATCCTTTCAGAGCATGCCTACAAAAATAGATTTTGGATTGAAGCGTGTGCTAGAATACGTTATTGTTCTATATACCAATGCAATATGAACATTAATCAACAAGTAACATCTTGTATCTAACAGTTTCATACACGTGAAACTTTGTTAAAGCCTACAATTTAACGTAGGCCTGCTAAGTTTCGAAGCTTGTGGGTCATTTTCAGAGTAATGAATCGCGTGCTGCCCAAGGAAGATAATCCACAACAGGAAACACAATAGCCGATGCAAATGAAGTAGGGTCGGATGGAGTCGCAAATACACGGTTTCCTGCGGATGAGAGAACAGTGATCTATCGTCACAAATCATCAGTTCAGGTACTGTCCGATTTTGCTACAGCCGCCGTAGGACAAGGAATTGCACTTGAAACATCCGCGGGTGGTGCTGTATGTGTAAGTAGACTAATGTTGGCAGTAAGTGACAGTATAAATAAGCTAGTAATACTTGCAGGGCCCTTCCTGCTCAACATTCTTCTTATTTATTTAATCTGCTGCATTGTTTCTAATATCCCCAGGATCCTTTTATTTCCTATTTACCAACAACGGTTCGTTTCTAACAGTAAGCTCGATGTGGGCAAACGTACTTTCTCAGTAGCTACGCCAAACAAATCTAGTATCATCTCCCTATCACTTTTCAGTCATCTACCACTACAACCATCTTTCGAAAAATTCAAGAGGGGTTATCAAGTCATATTTGTTTGAAATCGCATTCCTACCGTAAACATTTGGCAATACAATGCTCCAGTGACGACTCTTGTTGCACCCCTGAGTTCGAATTCTCGAAGATATAGGCGCAATAGAAGTTGTATTGTTATTATTATGTCTATAAAAAATTATTAATACTGATAGTTCCTGTTCATGCCAAACACCGATGAAAAAATGCGAACACTTCGTTGTGTTGTAACATCCTTAATTGTATCGTACGTGTAAAATCATTATCGGAATCGGAAGTGTTTATAGACCCCTAAAAATATACATAATGCAATGTTCAATAAATTACCTGCAGCGTAAATTATGAAAACATATTGCATTAGTGCCGCCCTGCACTAAAATCGCAAGTAATTGAGTACACGTGTTTTTATATAAGAAATAGCAGAAAAGTAATTATTAGTAATTATGAGTTATTGCTGTAGATAAACTAAACAGGGGTCGAATTATCTGTCCTTAAGATAATTTGTGTCGCTCTCGTTGCGGCCACCCCGTTAATTAAATCTCAATTAAATATAGTATTAAATATAGTTGGTTGTCTTGTCAAAGGCATCATAATAAACACATGTGCACAATACAGTAACGGTAACACCAACATTAGAATAACATTACAGGTAATAAATGTCACAAATTTCAACAACAACAACATAATTAGTACATTAAATTCCCTTAGAATCTAGCAAATGATTACAATCTCATAGTTAGATAACACTACTAAGTATATGTACAATTTACCAAGTTATCTAAAATAAAATATAAATTAGTAGAAACAATATATAATTGTAGGGCTTATAAAACTATGAGTTTTCTTCAGTGAGGTTGTAGTCTTTCAGACGTAAAACGTAATGAACAATATGTTTACCACAGACGTCGTATTAGTATTAACAGTAGTAGTGGCAGTGGCAGTGGCAGTGGCAGTGGCAGTGGCAGTGGCAGTGGCAGTGGCAGTTGTAGTGGTAGTGGTAGTGGTAGTGGTAGTGGCAGTAGCAGTGGCAGTTGTAGTGGTGGTAGCAGTGGCAGTGACAGTTGTAGTGGCAGTTGCAGTGGCAGTGGCAGTTGTAGTGGCAGTGGCAGTTGTAGTGGTGGTAGCAGTGGCAGTGGCAGTGGCAGTGTGTAGTGGCAGTGGCAGTTGTAGTGGCAGTGGCAGTGGTAGTTATAGTGGCAGTGGCAGTTGTAGTGGCAGTTGTAGTGGCAGTGGCAGTTAGTTGGTAGTTAGTTGGTAGTTAGTTGGTAGTTAGTTGGTAGTTAGTTGGTAGTTAGTTGGTAGTTAGTTGGTAGTTAGTTGGTAGTTAGTTGGTAGTTAGTTGGTAGTTAGTTGGTAGTTAGTTGGTAGTTAGTTGTAGTTAGTATTGTTTGTTAGTTAGTTAGTTAGTTAGTTAAATCGATAGTTCTTTCGTTAGTTCGTTAGTTCGTTAGTTCGTTAGTTCGTTAGTTCGTTAGTTCGTTAGTTCGTTAGTTCGTTAGTTCGTTAGTTCGTTAGTTCGTTCGTTCGTTCGTTCGTTCGTTCGTTCGTTCGTTCGTTCGTTCGTTCGTTCGTTCGTTCGTTCGTTCGTTCGTTCGTTCGTTCGTTCGTTCGTTCGTTCGTTCGTTCGTTCGTTCGTTCGTTCGTTCGTTCGTTCGTTCGTTCGTTCGTCCGTCCGTCCGTCCGTCCGTCCGTCCGTCCGTCCGTCCGTCCGTCCGTCCGTCCGTCCGTCCGTCCGTCCGTCTTCGTCCGTCCGTCCGTCCGTCCGTCTCCGTTCGTTCGTTCGTTCGTTCTTTCGTACGTCTAACATTTTCAACCTCTTTACCCGTATGACACTGGATTAAGCAACGAATCTGTGGGTGTCTCACTGGGCGTCGTAATAGTGTGTAATCATTTAACGAATATTCCACTTCATGTCACATTAGTGACAGGACACCGTTGTAGAGCAGCATGGTTCTTGTTGTCACGACAAACACAGACCTGGGACCTAGGGACCATCACAAATCAAAACACCGATTCAAGCGCGTCTCTTTCCCGTCTCTTTTGCCATGGACCACTGTGGTTAACTGGAGATTATTTTACTCCTAAGGGTTGCACGGGAAAAGAACTGGTAAATAGCTTGGTCTGCGGTTGTTCTTCAAAGACAAAGACAAAGGCGGTTGTTTTTCCTTACCGCGTGAAGGCTATCTCAGTGTATAGTTTTCAGTATATTTTTGACATATCCTGGTGTTCTGTAATTATAGTCGCCCCAAGAGAATCTGGCCGCTCGTCGCTGGACTGTCGCTAGTTGACGCATGTCTTTATGCATGTTTCATGCTGCCGAGACTGGTTTCATAGTTAACTAGAACGGTTTGTTTTGCAGTGTACTGGGTCACGCGATTTTTACGTCGTCAAATTGGCCGGTTGTTGGCACATAGTGGGTATCGTTGAACGCAGACTGTTCGTCTTTCAGGTGGAAATACATTTCTGTGTTGATGTTGATAGCATATGTTCGAAACCAACCATTTGAGTTAAATTTGTATTTAAGATGGTAACACGAGCCCATGTCGAATCCAACCGTTTTGAACGAAGTTGTATTTACTTGTGAGAGCTTTCCTCGAGGCAGATGATGATGTTCAGGATTAGCGTGATGTTTCATCTTTAAAATATCAATCAAGTGTGGTGCACGAAATATTGACGATATGGTCTGGTTAGGATTATTAATAAGACTAACCCTACTAACCATAACTTACTAACCATACTCATAATCCTAACCTTAACCGGGACCGTGATATTTGCAATATTTAGTGCACAATACATGTTAGGTATATTTTGAGGTGAAACGTAACATGCCAGTCATTGACATTAGTGCGAACAACCTTTGTAAACAGTTAGGCGTGCAGGGATTTGATTTGTATTCTCCAACTTGTAATTGCCAAGACAACTCGTGAGTTCATTTCACCGTTTCAGTCTCTACAATGATTACGCACGTCTTCAGTTCATACGTTTCCGGTTGTCCTGATGTCCGCGACATTGTCGAATGTAAATAGCCTAAGTTATAGCTAATGACGCACGCAATGGTGCTGATGGGCAGGTAATGTTGATGCAGTTGTAGTCGTCCTGAGCCGTCCCTCGAGTGAAGACTCGAAGTTCCGAGTAGATGAGAGAAACCTTTATAAACGACGTTCCTGCAATGGCAAAAGGCATGTTATTGTATTCTCTTCGTAGATAATTTTGTTTTGCATTTCGGAGAATGAATATGGGCTGCATATAGTGTGTCGTGCTTTTTATTGCCCAAAAATTCGCATTCCCTTCATTTTCAATGGTTTATTCCTACTGGCTATGGAAAACGTGGTTTAATTATTTCAGTACTTCGGCCAACCTTTCCGCTTGTGTGATTGGTCGAAACGATAGTCTTTTCTGGTACGCTATATTTGAGGATGTTCTTTTTTAAATGCCATATCCTGAGAATTTTTTTTATTTCCCCGTGTCTGCACAGAGCTGTGCACATTCTTAGAATACTTGATATTATGCATGTTTCGAAGATATAACATTGGCTCTGTCCTTTTGTGTTTTTCCTGCGCGAAAGATCCTATGTTCTTCATTTTCAGCTGTAATATCGCCCACGTATGGTTTCAGATTCTCATTCGACGCTAACGTAAATTGTTTGCAGTTGTATGTCTTATACATAGTTTGCCGTTGTATGTCTTATGTCTTATTCATACAATGCGTACCCCTACATTATTTTATTGGACTGGGTGAAAATTTCTGTTACCCTTGCTTGATACTTCTGGCGCGATTCTGTTGTGCTTTTTACAATAATTTATCGGAGTAGCTGATGACGGCTTAGCTTTATTACTTCTAGCACGGTTGGTTTTGTTGTCTTTCATCTTTTCTTAAGGTAATTTACAGAAAGTATTCCAGAAATATCTTAGTTGTTAAGCCTACTTGTCGGAACGATTAGATTTCATCGTAAGCTAATTTCAGGATGTTCCCTTACAGTGCAATGTGTGCATGCAATACACCGACGACATCGATGTCAACACATTCGTTTTCCTGGTTTGCTGGTAACTACTCTGACTGATGTTGTGTTTTATCGGTGGGCATTTTTAGAACTTTCTTTCCGCAAATGGTAGGAATGACAACACGCTAAATATGCAGATAAATATCCACGAAGTCTTTCCTGCAGAGGCTAGTTTCCACATGCCAGTAACAGCCATATATGCGTTTATGGATTACACACCAAAACACAAAAATACACAAACCATAACATATTTAAATACAATTCTGATTTGTTGCATAACAACCATGCAACATATTGATATTAACGATAGCAAGGTGATTACAGAATTGTAATTCTGTGGGCAATTTGGTATTCGTTTTGTTTTAGGCATACTATTATGAATGATGATTGCTTTTACTTGCAGGATATTTATAGATCTCTCATTAGGAACGCAGCATGGATGTCAGCATGAGTGCCACGAAATATACTGACAATGGACATCATCGAGGTAGAACGTCAAGGTTTCAAAGTCAGTATGTGAGCGTCAGAACAAACCGTTTATGTGTAACCCTTTTTCAGAACTTTCTCTTGTAGCACATTTTCATGCGGAAGTATACATAACATTGTACATGTTATCTGCTGTCAAAACAGAAAATAGGACATAATTCTGATTTGAGATAGCGTTTATTTGTTTATTAGATGCTGCAATTACAGAGTTTGTAATCTACACCAAATTCGTCATAATAATTTATGACATTGCAATCACATAAACCATTCATTGAAAGTGTTTTGTTTAGATGAATATGACATTGCATGAAAACGCTTTCTTTCTTTCAAAAACATCCTCCTTGTTCGTCGTCTTCATCTTCTAGTTCTTCAACTTGTTCTTCTTCTATTGATGATTCCCCTCCTATTCCCTCTCCTTTCTCAGCTTCTTCTTCCATTTTATGTTTTCTAGTCGTTTTCCTCCATCATCCACTGCTTCCCTTTGTCTTCAAATGGCCTTTAATTTCCGCCTTCCTGTCTTTCTTCCTATCTTTCTGTTTCCCTTTCTTGTTCAATATTCTCCCTCCCTCGCTCTCTATCGCTCGCTCGCTCGCTCGCTCGCTCGCTCGTTCGCTCTTTTCTCCATACTCCCCATCGTTGTCTAACCATTCCTATTCCTCTTCTCTCGTTTTCATTCTGTTGTTTCTCTCGTTCTTCCTCTCCTTCTCCTACTCCTTGTTCTATCCTTCCTCTCTTTACTTTCCCCCACTACTTCATGTCTTCTACTCTTTTTCCCATTTTTTTCATCACCTTATTTTCTTGTTCATATATTATATATTTCTTCCCCTCTTTCGTCATTCTTCCTAACGTCCTCCCAATCATTCCCATTCAATTTCGCATTCGTCGTGGTCTTATTTCCCAATCCTTCCTCCCTTCTTCCTGTCATGCTTCGTTCTTCCTCTTCTTCCCCATCTTCACAATCCTCCTCTTGTTCGTGCTATCTTTCTACATCTCTTTCCTTCTCGCCCTACTTACATTTTCGTCTCACTTTTCAACTCCTTCTTCCTGTGTTTTTTTTTTACTGACGACTACTCTCTCGTTTTAGTTCTTATTATTCTTTCTCTTTCATCGTATCATTCTTCCACATGTTCAGTCAATTTGGTGTCCCATCCAACAGCAGTTTTGTTGTCTCCTTTTCGCTAAAAGTATGTTTAGCTGACGTTATGTCTGAAGTTGTATTGCATAGTTCACACTACGACAACTATTATATATGTCAGGTTTCATGTTTGTATACATATAGCTTACTACATTTCTCACAAAAGCTGTATTTGTTTAAATGCCGTTGAAGGAATCAAATTATCCTTAACTTGTTGATCCTTCCTCCTCTATGTAATTATCTTCATTCCTTCTCACCTTCTCCATTTCCCTCTTCTTCTCTTATTCTCATTCTTCCTCTCGTTCTTCCTCTCTTTCGTATGCTCTTTCCAATTCTTCCACTTGTTCATTATCACCTTCCTATATTTACTTAAATTGTTGTTTCTGTCCTTCCTCTCCTGCTTCTTTGCATTCATTCTCTTGTACTAACTCCATTTCGTTTTCTCAATCTTCGTCTTGTTTTTCATATCCTTCCTCTCGTCCTTTCTCTCCTTCGTTTTCTCCTTCTTCTCGTTCTTTATTTAATTTTTCCTCTCATTCTTCTTCTCATTATCCTGTACTTCTTCCTCTCATCAATACTTTCCTTCCATTCTTTCTTCCTCCCTTTCGTCCAAACTTCCATCTTCTCTTCCCTCCGTTTCTTCTTCTACTCTTTTCATCATTCCTCATTCTCCTCCATCTTTCGTTTCTCTCCTGCTTTTCGTTTTGCACCTCGTTCTTCCTCTCGGCCTTTCGTTCCTGCCACTCCTTCCTCGCCTTCTTCCTATCATTTTCCCTCTCCATCACCATAGTTTTCTTATTGCCACCTTCGTTGTCTCATTCTATCTTTTGTCAGTGCTATTCTTCATCCTATCTTTCTTCTATTCGTTTTTCCTACCATTCCCTCCATTGATCTCTTCCCTCTGTTTTCTAGCTCTCGTCCACTCGTCGCTTCTCGTTGTCTTCCTATTGTCTCAAGTATTAATCCCTTTCATAAATATCTACTTGCAAATTCCCTCTCATCGTCGTCTTCACGTTCACCATTGCTTTCTTCGTCACTTTCACCAAAGCTCAATCTCTTACTGCATTGAA
This sequence comes from Ridgeia piscesae, assembly GCA_025642075.2. NCBI lineage: Eukaryota > Metazoa > Annelida > Polychaeta > Sabellida > Siboglinidae > Ridgeia > Ridgeia piscesae. The sequence continues at coordinate 8,748 of JAODUO010002019.1, read as the reverse complement.
ATGCTCTTTGAACATACCGTGGAACTCGTTTTGGACATTCACGTTTCTAATTCAAAAATCAATTATATAAGGTCAGCCATTTCCAGCAGCACTGTAAGTGAGGTAGGTCGTAAGTCAGTGGAGGATGACTCGTGTGAGCATACGGGTCTGCCGCACTATTTCGTTCATTCCGTGTACGACATCCGTGCTGGCTTAAGCCTAAGCTTGTCGTAAATGTTTTGTAGAACGCCAATTCAACATAAAACCATGTAAATGTTCGGTCAAACTACATCAATTTGTTTTCGCTGTTTCTTGTCTGTTAAGACAGCAGATAACATAGCGTTTGAACGTCTGCGTCAACACATTAATTATGTTTTGTTTACTTATAGGTCATTTAACAATAAGAATTTTTGCAGAGCTGTTGTTATATGTATGTGCCACGGACGGTACTAGAATTCATCTACGGAAAGAAAAAGTCGTCGGTTATTTTCCAAGGCGTTGCCTGGAATTCCGAAAAAAACTTATTTTTCTCGTAGAACAATTATTCATCACTTAAAGAACAGTTGGCCGTGAGAACGAAACACACTGAACTGAACGACGTGTGTTGTACTCGCAGGTCTATTAATGCGTGGCACGGTTATTAGCACCAGTTCCTCACAATATGTATACGTCATCTGAAACATACTGTTTGTATTTCTGGCAAGCATAAGTTTCCTGGGCCATCATCTGAAAGATAAGCGTATGTCATTCTGTGGCAGCACGTGCATCACTTGGTGTTCAAATGCCTTACACAAAATAGTTGTCAAATAAGCATCTGGGTGTCTTTTAGACCGAATGCAAATATTCGTATAGCGCACCATAGTTGATGATATCATGACTAAATTGCATCCGTTTATGGCGTGATTCTATTTCAAGCAACCAGTTTTCATAATTCCTCTCGAAAAAAGTATGGATAACATAAACTCCAACGATTACAATCAATTTGTTCCGTTCCCGGTGTTGATTTTGTGAGAGACAAAGGCGGTTGTTCTTCCTTATTGTTTGAAGGCTTTCTCTCTCTTCAATATATCTTCAACATATCCTGGTGTTCTGTAATTATAGTCGCTCCAAGAGAGTCTGGATGCTCATTGCTGGATTGTCGCTAATTGACTCCTGTCTTCTGCATATGTCTCACGCTGCCGAGGCGAGTTTCACGCTGCCGAGGCGAGTTTCATGTTTAACGTATTAGAACGGTTTGTTTTGCAGTGAACCGGGTTATGCGTTTGTTACATCGTCAAATTGGTCGGTTGTTGGCATATAGTGGGTACCATAGAACGCAGACAGTTCGTCTTTCAGGTGGACGTAGATTTTAATGTTTATGTCGGTAGCCTGTGATCGAAACCAAACATTTGAGTTGATGTATTTTTTCGTTTTCCATTTCAAGAACGTTCTGTGCTACAGGAACACTTGCACATGCACTACGCGATTCATATATTGTGATCATCAAGGAGAACATTTTCACAGCTTGCTCTCGATAAATTTAACGGATGACAGACACTTCAACGATCACAAGCAATAAATATTTCAGATGGTAACATGAGTCCATGTCGGATCCAACCGTTTTGAACGAAGTTGTATTTACTTGTGAGTGCTTTCCTCGAGGCTATAATGGTGTTCAAGATTAGCGTGATGTTTCATCTTTAAAATATCAATCAGGTGTGGTGCACTAAATATTGGCGATATGGTCTGGTTGGGATTATTACTAACACTAACCCTACTAACTATAACTTACTAACCATACTCATATTCCTAACCTTAACCAGGACCGTGATATGCAAGTATTTAGTGCACCGTACATGTTAGCTATATTTTGAGGTGAAACATAACATGCCAATCATTGACATCAGTGCGATGTGAACTCTGCTTGACGACCGTTGGAAGACAGTTATGCGTTTAGGGATTTCATTTGTTTTCTCCAACTTGTATTTGCCAAGATCGTGAGCAGTCTCTACAATGATTACATACGTCTTTAGCGACATTGTCGAATATAAAAAGCCTACGTTATAGCAAATGACGCCATACTGCTGATGGGCAGGCAAAGTTGATGCAGTTGTAGTCCTCCTTAGCTCTCTCTCTCGTGAGCAGTTTTCAGGACTTGAAGTGCGGATCAGATGAGAGAAACCTTTCTAAACGACGTTCTTCTTCCCATAATGGCACACAGTGGTGCATTTTTCTAGTGTTCCTGCCATGGCAGAGGGCATGTTATTGTATTATCTTCGCAGAGAAGTTTATTTCATATTTCGCAGAATGAATATCGGTTATAATGTGTCGATCGTGCTTTTGAGATGGAATTCTAAGATTGATCCATCCTGTTGTGGATTTTCTTTCACATTCTTTCTCGTCGCAAGTTTTATTCCTTCTGGCTGTGGCAGAAGTGGTTTAATTATTTCAGTAATATGGCCAACGGTTTCTCTTTCGTGATTCGGCAATTTTCAGAAAGTGTTGTTTAAATAGCACGCACATGATCAAACGACACACATCAGCGAACAGTGATGTTTTTCTTGCTGTCGAAAATGTGTTGTCGTGTTAGTTGGTTAAGTGTACTGTCTGAACGATGGTTTTTCTGGTACGCAGTACTTGAGGATGTTCTTTTAGAGGACATATCCTGACATAAAATGTTACTGGTGTGAAATAGCTTTCTCCCAGTGGTGTACTTATTTATCGTCGCCCATATTGCGGCATCATTGAAATAAATGAAGACATGGAACAACACATGCTGACCAAGCAGGTATTTCTCACAGAAAATATGAATATGTAATATTTGTTCCGCTGAAGATCTACCATTGCGAACGTCTTCCTGTTCTTCGGCGATGATCTCTTCTGAATATGGTTTCAATCTGTTCATTATGGCTTTCAGTATCTCTTTGCTCGCACTGCTAATGAGGCCGATGGTCCGGTAGTTTTGACATGACGTAGGTTACCTTTCTTGTGGAGTGTAATTACAAATGGATATGTCTACGTTGCTGACCACTTTCCAATATGCCAATTTTTGTTGTAGATGTTTGTGAGGATATATTAACCACCGTTTCTTTTCCATTCATTCTTCGCAAAAACTGTCGTTTTTGTCTGTTTAGAACGATTTTTGTATCATGCGTTTAAAAAAATTGATTATGGGTTACCAGCAAGGAAGACAGTTTTTTATTATGTCGTATTTTCTTGTCTTCTATTTCTCAAATTGTTTTTGAGTGACTCAGTGGACGGCATGACGTGTACAACGCAATACATTGGTATATTTAAAAACAGGTTTTTACCTGAAGATGGGTATAAATATGCAGGTCTGATTTGTGAGTACAATAAAGAAAGATTGACAATTACCGAACGATGCGCATATAATTTTATATTCTTATGGTTTTTCCAAAAGGGTTCCGTGTTCCGTCGTAACTCTTTCAAGCATAAGCAGATAACCTCAAAGTATTTCACTTGATGTGCAATAAGTATGACAATGCGTATACAGTACCACGTATGAGACATATGTACATAACATAATAGAGGAAATGTTGCGGTCAGGCGGAAATTGGTTTCTTGGTAGTGGGCACTATTTTTACAGCGCTGTGAGCTGTTGGAACAGCGCTATATAAATGATGCCCACTACCAAAAAATTAATTTCCACCTGATATGTCTTGTCCTGCGCAATGCACATCAGGTAGCAATAGCTGAGGGAGTTACGGGAACCGAAATATAAAGTGCTAATGAAAAAATCGTTCATTAATTCAGTCTTTCTTTGTGTACTCATAAATCAGACCTCTGCCAGGTAAAAACCTGTTTTTCTGCCAATGTATGCGTTGTACACGTCGTATAAATCCCACTCAAAGCAATTTGAAGAAATGCGACATATGTAAAACTGTCTTCCCTTTAACTGATGGCCCATAATCAATTTTTTAAACGCGTGATATCGTTCACTGAAAAACGACAGTTTGCGGAAGAGCGGTGGTTATATGTCGCAGACATCTGCAACAGGTGGCGTGTGGAAAGTGGTCAGCAATGAACATATCCGGTATGTTTCACCGGTCAGCCTCATTAACTTGTCTGGCGTTCCAGCCATAAATGAGCAGATTGAAACCGTAATTCAGGATCGCCGAAGTAGGAAGACGATTCGCAATGTCAGTCTTCAGCGGAACAAATATTACATATTCATATTTTCTGAATACCTGCTTGATCAGCATCGGTATTCCTGTCTTCATTTATTTCAGTGATGAGCGATCAGAGCATAAATTACGCCGCTGGGAAGCGCCGTGGCTGACTATGTCAGGATATGTCTCTAAAGTCAAGTACTGCATTGCCAGAGCCATCGTTCGAACGAGCACGCTTAACCAACTAACGACACGACAGCGGAAACATCCTTGTTGCTGATCGTTTATTTAAACAAGCACTCTGAGATTGCCCGATCGAGAAGAACCGTTGACCATTATTACTGAATAATTAGGCCACTTCTGCCACGGCCAGAAAAGGAATAGAAAATCCCTGGCAAATGGATCAATCTTAAATTCCATCTCCAAGCACGATCGGCGCATTATAACCGATATTCATTCTGCGAAATATGAAATAAACTTCTCTGCGAAGATAATACAACAAGCATGCCCTCTGCGGGAACAGAAGAAGTCGCCGCGTGATATGGGAAGAACGTCGTTTAGGGATCATCAGATGCACTTCAATCGCTGCTCGCGGAGAGGCAGGAGAAGTTTACAACTCATCGGCTTGCCTGCTTAAATGTGCTCAACGTCATTTCTATAACGCAGGTAGTAATCGCCAAATAATAATATCGTGTAAACTAGCTGCGATCTTTGGCGAAATCCCTAGGCGAGCGGCGGTCGTCAACGGAGTTCACGTCGCGCCAATAATCGGCTGATTGGCGTGCGCCTCAGAGTACGCGTATCACGTGGTGGAGTTAAGAGATGTAATGATTGATATTTTAAGATGAGAGCATCGCTAATCTTGAACGCCGACTTACTCAATCACAAAGTAATGCAGCGTTCAAACGGTTGAATCCGACATGGAACTCATGTTGTGATCGTGAGATGTCTGTCATCCGTGCGGTTATCGGGCAGCTGTGTTGCTCATGATGATCGCAATATGAATCGCGTAGTGTATGTGCGAAATGTTCCTGTAACAGAACGTTCTTGAAGATGGAAAACGAAAAATTACATCAACTCAAATGTTTGGTTTCGATCACGATACCGACATGAAACGACAAAATCTGCGTCCTGCAGACAGGCTGTCTGCGTCTTGCTGTCGACGAACTGACGATGTAGCTGGAAACGCATGGCAGTTTCGCAAAGACAAACCGTTCTAATACGTTGACATGAAACTCGCTACTCGACGGCGTGACTCGCCTCGCGTGTTTATGCAGAAGACGGAGTCAGATAGCGACAATCAGACGATATAATTACAGGTACCGGGATATGTTGAAGATATATTGAAGAGAGAGAAAGCCTTCAAACAATAAGGAAGAACAACCGCCTTTGTCTCTCACAAAATCAACACCGGGAACGGAACAAATTGATTGTAATCGTTGGAGTTTATGTTATCCATACTTTTTTCGAGAGGAATTATGAAAACTGGTTGCTTGAAATAGAATCACGCCATAAACGGATGCAATTTAGTCATGATATCATCAACTATGGTGCGCTATACGAATATTTGCATTCGGTCTAAAAGCACGTGCTGCCACAGAATGGCATACGCTTATCTTTCAGATGATGGCCCAGGAAACTTATGCTTGCCAGAAATACAAACAGTATGTTTCAGATGACGTATACATATTGTGAGGAACTGTGCTAATAACCGTGCCACGCATTAATAGACCTGCGAGTACAACACACGTCGTTCAGTTCAGTGTGTTTCGTTCTCACGGCCAACTGTTCTTTAAGTGATGAATAATTGTTCTACGAGAAAACTAAGCTTTTTCGGAATTCCAGGCAACGCCTTGGAAAATAACCGACGACTTTTTCTTTCCGTAGATGACTTCTAGTACCGTCCGTGGCACATACATATAACAACAGCTCTGCAAAAATTCTTATTGTTAAATGACCTATAAGTAAACAAAACATAATTAATGTGTTGACGCAGACGTTCAAACGCTATGTTATCTGCTGTCTTAACGGACAAGAAACAGCGAAAACAAATTGATGTAGTTTGACCGAACATTTACATGGTTTTAGGTTGAATTGGCGTTCTACAAAACATTTACGACAAGCTTAGGCTTAAGCCAGCACGGATGTCGTACACGGAATGAACGAAATAGTGCGGCAGACCCGTATGCTCACACGAGTCATCCTCCACTGACTTACGACCTACCTGACTTATAGTGCTGCTGGAAATGGCTGACCTTATATAATTGATTTTTGAATTAGAAACGTGAATGTCCAAAACGAGTTTCACGGTATGTTCAAAGAGCATTTCAATGCAGTAATAGATTGAGAAGAAAGCAATGGTGAACGTGAAGACGACGATGAGAGGGAATTTGCAAGTAGATATTTATGAAAGGGATTAATACTTGAGACAATAGGAAGACAGCGAGAAGCGACGAGTGGACGAGAGCTAGAAAACAGAGGGAAGAGATCAATGGAGGGAATGATAGGAAAAACGAATAGAAGAAAGATAGGATGAAGAATAGCACTGGCAAAAGATAGAATGAGACCGAGGTGAATAAAAAACTGTGAAGGAGAGGGAGAAGGGAAAAAGGAGGAAGGAGGCAGGAAAAAAGGGCCCAAGGGGAAAAATAAAAGAAAGAGGAAAAAGAAAAGGAGGAAATGAAAGAAAAAGAGAGAAGAGAAAGGAGGGAAGAAAGATGGTTTTGGGAAAAGGGAGGAAAAAATGGAAGGAAGTATGAAGAGGAGAGACGGGAAAAGAGAAGAAGAATGAGAGGAAAAATTAAATAAAGAACGAGAAGAAGGAGAAAAGAAGGAAGAAAGGACAAGAAGGTATGAAAAACAAGAACAAATTAAAAGAAAAAAATTGGAGTTAGTACAAAGAATGAATGCAAAAACAGGAAAGGAAACAAAACAAATTTGATAAAAAGGAAGGGTGATAATGAAAAGGGAAGAATTGGAAAGAGCCTACGGAAAGAGAGGAAGAACGAGAAGGAAGAATGAGAAAAGAGAAGAAGAGGGAAATGGAAAAAGGGAGGAAGGAAGAAGAAATTTACAAGAGGAAAGGAAGGATAACAAGAAGGATTTTTTGACCCAACGGCATTTAAAAAATGGATTGGGGGTTGGAAGTGACGAAAAAGGGGGAAAAATATAATATATGAACGAAAATAAGGGGATGAAAAAAAAGGGAAAAAAAGTAGAAGACATGAATAGTGGGGGGAAAAAAAGAGGAAGGATAGAACAAGGGGTAGGAGAAGGAGAGGAAGAACGAGGCAACAGGGGAAAAAAAGGGAAAAGGAAAAGGAATGGTTGAACGATGGGGGGTAGGAGAAAAGAGCGAACGAAGCAATAGAACGAAGGGAGAAATTGAAAAAGAAAGGGGAAAAAGAAAAATGGAAGAAAAAGGAAGGGGAAAAAAAGGCCATTTGAAAACAAGGGAAACAGTGGAGATGGAGGAAAAACGAAAACATAAAATGGAAAGAAGGGAAAAGGAGGGGAAAAAAAGAAAAAGAACAAATAAAACAGAAGATGAAGACGACGAACAAGGAGGATGTTTTTTAAAGAAAGAAAGCGTTTTCATGCAATGTCATATTCATCTAAACAAAACACTTTCAATGAATGGTTATGGATTGAATGCAAAATTATTATGACGAATTTGGGAGATTTAAACTCTGTAATTGCAGCATCTAATAAACAAATAAACGCTATCTCAAATCAGAATTATGTCCTATTTTCTGTTTTGACAGCAGATAACATGGGCAATTTTTTTAGCATAAATGGAAAAAATGGGCCCTTTTTTATACATACTGACTTTGAAACCTTGACGTTCTACCTCGATGATGTCCATTGTCAGTATATTTCGTGGCACTCATGCTGACATCCATGCTGCGTTCCTAATGAGAGATCTATAAATATCCTGCAAAAAAAAATTTTTAAAAGCCCCAAAACCAAAAACCCCGTTCAAAAATCACCTTGCTATCGTTAATATCAATATGTTGCATGGTTTTTATGCAACAAATCAGAATTGTATTTAAATATGTTATGGTTTGTGTATTTTTGTGTTTTGGGGTGTAATCCATAAACGCATATATGGCTGTTACTGGCATGTGGAAACTAGCCTCTGCAGGAAAGACTTCGTGGATATTTATTTGCATATTTAGCGTGTTGTCATTCCTACCATTTGCGGGAAAAAGGTAAAACCAACATCAGTAAGTAGTTACCAGCAAACCAGGAAAACGAATGTGTTGAATCGATGTCGTCGGTGTATTCATGCCACATTGCACTGTAAGGGGAAAATCCCGAAAAGCTTACGATGAAATCTAATCGTTCCGACAAGTAGGCTTTAAAAAGATATTTCTGGAATACTTTCTGTAAATTGCAAGAAAAGATGAAAAAACAAACAACCGTGCTAGAAGTTAAACTGGCCCTCATCCTCTCCCAAAAAAGAAAAAGCCAAGAAACGCCCGAAACAAAAAGGGCAGAAAATTTTTCCCCCCGTCCAATAAAAAAGAAACGCATTGATGAATAAGACATAAACATCCCGGGAAACTATTATAAGCTCCTGAAACTTTCGTTATCGAATGAGAATCTGAAAACCCAAAGTGGGCGATTAATGAAAATGAAGAACAAGGATTTTCGCGCA
>JAODUO010002018.1:30000-40000 GCA_025642075.2 Ridgeia piscesae | reverse complement strand
TACTGCAGCAACGCTGAAATGCTAGTTGCATATTCGGCAAAACGCATGTGACAACCCTCGGTCACTTCTGCTGACCCAGTGCAGATCGCCGACCCACGCTTGGAGAAACTTTGAGGCATATTTCGTCTTCGAAGTAGAACGAGGTGCCGGCTTCAAATTCGCTCTTGGCTTCGCTGGCGCCATGTCGATCCACATGATCGCTCTTCGGTTGTATAGGTAAAAATAAAGTGGAACAACGCAACTAATAATTGAAATAGATTAACGATTTGGAGCGCTTCATCAACGATGTAAATCGCGGATAAATGTATTTATAAAAATGGGCATTATGGGAGCTTAAAAAAATTAGAAACTGAGTTATGAATCATAAACTGAAGATTTCGTCTCACGCGCGGGATTGCGGGATATGGGTGCGAAAAGCGGGAGGCTCCCGCGTAAAGCGGGATACTTAACAGGTGTGATGACTGGGATGGCGGCTGTCTAGAACACTTCTACAGTAGATGCGGTGACGGCGTCCTCGGTAATTGCGTTCCACTGTGGAATACAGCGTAGGTAGAATGATTGCTGATCGCACGAGTACCTTGTATGCCGTTTGTCTCACTTGCAGATGGCCCCGCAGTGTTCTTACGAGTAAGCCAAGTGTCTTCTGGCTTTGTTCTGCACTTTGTTGATGTGTGGCTGCCACGATAATTTTGTGTTGATGGTAACCCCCCCCCAGGTAGTCCTGGTTGCCAGTCCGTGATATTTGTTGGCTCCGCATGAAGTAATCATAGACCGATATGTTTCTCTTGTTAGTAACCGACAAAAACGGCACACTTTGACACATTAAAATACATCTGCCATATCTTTGCCCAATAGAGCAGTTTGTTCAGGTCAGCGGGAGTGTATATTTGACGGTAAACAATACTATCGTTAGGGAACATGCGCATTTGCGAAGTCACTCCTTCCGCGATGTCAACTTATACATTAGAAATTACACAAGCAACACATTTCCTTGTGTGACTCCCGAGAGTAAACCAGCTGACTGCGAAGTCCTTTGTCAACAAATTGTTGACTGCGAGAAAACAGAAATGCACGGATTTTATGCAGACATTTCCCATGTGAATTTTTTTCGAATGCCTTACTGAAATCTAGAAAGATGACATCTGTTTGCGTCTTTTAATTAATTGAATAAGCTAAATACACACTCACTCACTCACTCACTCACTCACTCACTCACTCACTCACTCACTCACTCACTCACTCACTCACTCACTCACTCACTCACTCACTCACTCACTCACTCACTCACACACACACACACACACACACACACACACACACACACACACACACACACACAAATAAACGAAATAAAACCCACCGATGGTTCACTGGCGACAGTCGGCGATATGGTGGAACTGCGGCTTATGATTCTCTCTAAGGACATCACAACACCTCGAGCAAACCTGTTAGTTCTTCTCTTCTGCAAACAGAAACAAATGTATGATCTTTAATAAATACCATTATACTGCACCCTCCACATGTTGAGGCTAGGCGGTATCCGGCAGATTCCATTCAACTCGGTGCGAGAAGCCGTGCAGTCCTACAAGTGTAACCAACATATCTATACTGCATCCTCAACATGTTGAGGCTAGGCGATATCCGGCAGATTCCATTCAACTCGGTGCGAGAAGCCGTGCAGTCCTACAAGTGTAACCAACATATCTCATGACGACGAGACGTTTGTTAAGGTTACGTACGACAAGATGAGGCGTTTCCGGATACCGGATATATATATATATATACTATACTCTATAAGGGTGTGTGTGTGTAATGTGTGTTGTGTGTGTGTTAGTCCTTTAGTATATGTGTTAACATGTTATTCATGTGTGTGTGTGTGTGTATGTGTGTGTGTGTGTGTGTGTGTGTGTGTGTGTGTGTGTGTCGGGGTTGCCTGTGTGATGTATGTGTTATGTGTGTATGATGTGTGATTTGTGTTTTGTGTATATATATGTATATTTATGGTGTGTGTGTGTGTGTGTGTGTATGTGTATGTATGTGTTGTGTATGTGTGTATGTGTGTTGTATATATATATATATATATATATATATATATATATATATAAGGAGGAGGGTGAGGAGGAGGGGGGGGTTTCATATAGTGGAGAGAGGGAGGGAAGGAGGGAAGGAACGGAGACGGGAGGATGAGGGACGAAGTAACGGAGGGACGGAGTGAGGGAGTGAGGATGGAGGAATGGAGGGAGGGAGGGAGTTTAATTGTATTACAACTGATGTATGTCCGCAAAAAATAGTGAAGTTTATATTTTACCCGCTGCTGCGGGAAATTCTGAAAACAAAGGTATGCGGTCGTCCCGACATATGTCCGTCCGGACATGTGTCCGTCCGGACATGTGTCCGTCCGGACATGTGTCCGTCCGGACATGTGTCCGTCCGGACATGTGTCCGTCCGGACATGTGTCCGTCCGGACATGTGTCCGTCCGGACATGTGTCCGTCCGGACATGTGTCCGTCTAGTATGGCGAACCTTATTCGACGCAGCGGGATCAGAGAAGGTTCTATTTGGTTGACTTGGCGCTCTTTGTCACGGGTGCTGTATTTTCACTTAACTTTTCTGTATGATAGACGGTATTTACTCTTGTTGGCACGGTTACCTCTTGAATAAGCCAGTAAAACCACATTAATACTCCATTTCTAAATTCCAAACCAGAAATAAATACATTATTGCAAGACGTTTGCATTTATTGGTAAAATATCATCTTGTCACGAATCGTTCATCTTTAAAGTAGGTTCAAACAAACGTATGACATACAAACCTTTAAAATAAGTGAAATTGGCTGTGTATAATTTAGCACAGTTGGATCACACTGCAGGTCATCAGCAATGTCCAACATATCTGGGCTTGGTTTTAATGTTGCTCCTTGTTAATATACTAATCGTTAGTCTGTTGTCAAAATGTGACTAGGTCAGAGTCTTGCCAGTCTTCTACAACGTGCTGTCTCCTCCGCAAGCCAAGAAACTCGGCATTCGTCTTGAACGACTCGTTCATCAACTGAACTTGTATCACTACATATTCACACATGTTCACAGTGTTCCAGATCAGAAATATTTCAACTGATTGCCCCTTATATCCATTGTGTTCTGTTATTTCAACACCGTGTCGTTATTGTACTTGATTGGCTGACGTCAGCCTCGTTCTGAATCTGAAAATTGGCTCCGCCATGATGTTTTATTATAGTTAGGTTAACGTAATGATAGTCTGGTCTTGTTCGTGATATTTCCATGTTATTGTCATAACACTGTCGGCACGGGATATACTATGAGTAGTAAAGTAGTATTACTACTACTTATGTGCATGTTATTTAAGCACACATAAACTGCATATAACCGTCTCCAAGTGGCGGTGATATTTGTTGAGAACATGGTCATGGGGACATCATTATCCTGAGTAGCATGTTGATAAAACTGCATTTTTTTGTACGGAACTGTCAATCTTGCCTTGAACTGTGATACTATTGAGCATATTCCTTTTTGTGAGAGATTCAGTTGATATATAACTACACGGCCTTTTTGTCTGAAATCGAATCGAGTAAATTGAATGTTTGTTCGATCGATCGTTTCTGTTTTTCTATTAATGCGAACACGCGCTGTGACCATGCTAACTGAATGATCCCATTTATGGAAGACAAGAACACTGAAAGCGGATCAAACCAATTCGCAATCCTTGACTATTCTGGTTATCATGACACTCCATGTTTAACAGTTACGAGAAGAGGCAGTCGTATTTAACACAACAACGCCGTCTTTCAAGTACAATTAAATGTTCGTAATAAATCACGTTAGTCGATTATTTCATGCAAAGCGCGAAATATCGAAGGATTTGCTGGCATGTCTGCAACAAAATGGCTTGATCCAAAAGTATAATTTCTCGTCTCAGATATAAAATGGTCAATCTTACCCTAAAGTGATATCGTCAACGAAAAAATGGCTTACCATCTTACCTTCACAGTATGACCGAGAGGCATTCTAAATTCTTGGTAGGCATATGTCATTGCACAAAATATTCGTTCAACGCAGCGTGCTACAAGAGCTAGCGTTGTCGTAATAAATTAATCACTGAAAACTTCATACTTAAAAAAGACTTGCATGTCTTCTAACGCCTCTGTCAGCGATGTGTTACACACAAGTAACCAGTGAATGTTGCTATTGCTCTGTGTTTTGCTCATGATGCCTGATATGTTTTCTCTTTTATCTGAAGCTTCGGATGTACACAGTATTCGACCCATCTCAGGACCAGACTCAAATCGGCGGGTTAGAGCAGAAGCATTCTCGATAAGGCTCTTATCCATTCCACCACACATTCTTGACATTATTCTGCACGTGGCTAATAATGGTCACGGCACTGTTATTATGGCGAACACTTATATACACTCTACCTGAATTCGACTGTAGCCACATTACGGAAATGGACAGACATTCATACAATGTAATTGTTAACATCCGATGCCGATCTGTGGCTTGCATGAACTATTCAGTTGTACCAGGTTTCATCCAGTTGTCTTTCATAAGGTGATGTGTCTCGCGAACTGTCTGTGCAATGACGTACCCGCCCCGCCGACCACCACAGTACACTACCACCGCACTGGCTACCTGGCCAATTCTATTCTGTACCCTTGGGTGGACAAGTGTAAGTTATCAAGTCGAAATGCCCTTTGCTTTACGGGTATAAAGCGCAGAATTTCCCCACACCTTACGTTTACTGTGGGGTATTAAAGTAACTTTAAACTGTGGATTATAACACCCGTTTCTTGCACGACGGCGAATACAATTAATTCCACAGCAAAAATTAAAATCTTTCAACTTTTATTCCAAATGGACCCTTCATCCATCCACTCATGTACAATTTTATTTTGGATTAATGAGTTTTTTCATTTTCAAAATCCCTAAGAATGTTCAAGGACCAAATATACTGAGAACTATAAAACAAAACAGCGTCATGAATTGACATGCAAGAGCCATTTCGGAATAACATCGCTGCTGCCGCCAACGGGAAACACGATAGTCCCATAGGTGCAACATGTCGTTGTCATAAATTACAAGCGTGTCGTGATGTCACAATTACACCACTGTTATTCGCATATATCCACTTCGTCGTGCAGGAAAACATGTTTGTAACAGACCAAGGTACAAAAGCCACGTGTACATAAATAATGGTTCATGACGTCATATATAATAATTTATTAACTGCAAAGATAACGATATCTGTAATATAACATGCATAATTTAATTTGAAGACATTTCTCAAAACCACATTAAACACCACATCATTTCGTTAAAAGCCTTCTGATTAGTTCAGTAAGTATCATTTGTCTGAAAACGACAATTCCATACAATGCGAGTTTTGTCAAGCATGGAAACATTAGCTTGACATTTAATTACAAAGACACCAGCTGTTGACGTATATTAATAAATACGTATGTAATAGCCCAGGCATATACACATATTCATATATGTATCGCTGCTGTTACCAGGTGGAAACATGATAGTCGTATAGTCTTATAAGAGATAAGTCATAGTTTAAGAAGAATACCACTTTTACATCAGAAAGACGATCGCATTGGCTTGTTAAATGTTTCGGTCAGCAGTGTATTCGAATGATGAATCTGCTATTATCTCGATGTAATTTAGAAAAATGTACATTCTCCGTGCCGTACACACGTATCGTCGATTTTTAGATACGCCATCCATTTGTCGCCATTGTCGTTCCCTCGCACAAAATACATTTTGGCAGAATTCCGACATTTCTGTGTGGTCAGCGACGTTTCGTCCGTTATTCGGATATAAAACTTTCACGGCTAGTAACATTACTATACGTTATCGCAGAACTAATTGCAAAATATTTACCTTTCAGTGACGAAATTAATGGTTTTGTTTATGTAAGTGTCATATTGTCCACGCACCCCACTCGCCATTATCAACACCAGAATACAAATTCAGCGGCATGCTAGCATGCTTAGCAAATATTATATATTTCACTGCATATCAGTCAACGCCAATAACGCATAGTTGAACATGTGCCGTCTGTGTTTGCGCTGTGTCGCCGGTTTATTCGGCAGTGTAATGGTAACAAGACATATTGACATCCGATGCAACGAATGGCGCCTGTGAGTCACGTGGTACAGCGAGCTGTGGCTAATCAGACGACGAGGGCGTGACCTCTGCAACGCACGTCATTCGCTGCACAACAGTCCAATGGCCGCGATGCCATAGCGGAAAGTGCCGTGGCTGCTGGGTCTTGTGGACAGCGCTCGGCCGACTGTCACTATAACGGTGGCTCTTTAGGTTTTAGCGGCGGCAATATATTATGTCTGCAACAAGTGAGAACGACTATGGGTTAATATATCTTGTCATTACTATTCAGCGAAGCAAGCATTCCAATCTTCACAGATGCATGGCTTCGTGACTACAAATAAACGCTAGGAAATAGTTTTCAAGGTTATTATATATGTTCAGTTGTTGTGCTTTATGCTGATACACTCATTATATATAGCTTACCCTACAATCCCTGTTTCTTTCGGAATAACGGGGTAAAGTCGTGTTCCTTCCTAACAGTAGACTATATATATATATATATATATATATATATATATATATATATATATATATATATATATATATATATATATATATAACACACACACACACACACATATATATACGGTAATTCCGAAAGAGCTATTTTAACCCGACATGATGACGTATTACGTGACGCACGTATGGAAAATTACACCTGAGGCGGCGCCTTTAAAAGCGAGCAGACAGTTTCGCCCATTGCTGCTTTATGCTGCGTCAGTTCGACCTAGCCCAGTCGCTTGAAACACTTACTCGGTGAAGAGAATGGTTTTGGCAGCACAGCTAAAGTAACACCCGTACGGTCTTTCTATGTCCCTGTATATATATATATATATATATATATATATATATATATATATATATATATATATATATATATATATATATATATAAAAGGCGCCGCCTCAGGTGTAATTTTCCATACGTGCGTCACGTAATACGTCATCATGTCGGGTTAAAATAGCTCTTTCGGAATTACCCGCCTTCGACAATTTTTTTAAACATTCAACTGCTTCGTTAAAATATATGTGGGATAAGTATATTATATTACACATCATTTATACCAAACAACACGATTTTACTATAACAACGAATGGACAAGTTCTATTTAATGGTTGCAGACACTTTTAAAAGTTTAAAAAAATGTTTAACATACCTAAGACGTGTACCGATTGTATTTCTTGAAGTTGAACAAATTCACTTAATGTTAACTTATTGCGCCATAATATGTACTTAAATGAAAATATGTTAAACATAAATAAATCCTGCATTATTTGTCTGCACAACGGTCAACTTACCGAGCGGGCTGGACTGGCGGGGTGGCCCTCCTGTCGCCTACTAGGCTATGGTGCGCGTTGTGGTTTTTGTTCTCGACGTAGCCGGGAGCTGGAGCGACCCGTGCACCCGACGTCATGGGCGACGTTACGTGCCTCGTAAAGTCCATCCGGGAGGTCTGCTAAACACGAGAAACGGGTCGGTTGAGTTGGAGGACGGGTTATGTGGACGAGACAGAACTTGCGCCAGCAAACAGACGACCCGCGCATTAATCCGGGTGTTCGTCGCAGAGCAACTTTGCCCAAGACGGCAATTACATTTTTGGCGGTTGCCGAAGTGTGTTGGGAGCGATGGAGTTAAGCAAGGGATAATTTTGTAAGCAAAGTTGCCAATGCAACGTTTACGTTTCTGGTGATCGCCCTGGGTCGGGTGCACGCTGCGCAACTGGCAACAAAGCATGGCTGCCATGACTGGCACAAATTTGATGTATCCATCACGTAACCTAGCAACAAGCTCCGTCAGTCTTACAAAATGGATGTCGCGGACATAAGTAAAAGTATTCAGGCGAAGAATGTTTTGCATTTATTACGCCTCCAGGTATGTTCAGGACTTGTCCTAATAAACTGTCCTTTATAGAAATGTTGCCGACCTCTTGTCAGCTTATTAAATTACATAAATCACCTGTATGAAGAGTGCAATGGGCTGGTAACTTGTAATACGAAATACGGGGATAGCATTGCGATATTAGGGCTGAATACTGCCCACATTGTATCTACAAAACGTCCATGTGGTATAGGCGCATGGAGAGTGTAAACAGATTTCCTGTTCTGTTGGTAAATGTGTATTTGGATGTTCTGAAACAATGGCAACATTGTGAAATATAATTGTTGAATCGTCCTTGTCTGCTCGTAATTTATATTTAAAAACATGAATGTACATGACCGTTATTCGCAATATATATATATATATATATATATATATATATATATATATATATATATATATATATGTGTGTGTATATATGTATATATGTATATAATATATATATATATATATATATATATATATATATATATATGTATGTATATATATGTACTATATATATATGTATATATATACATACATATACATATACTTACTTACATAACTATAAGAGGTATTATATATATATATATATATATATATATATATATATATATATATATACTTATATTACTTTACTTTACTTTACTTTACTTTACTTTACTTTACTTTACTTTACTTTACTTTACTTTACTTTACTTTACTTTACTTTACTTTACTTTACTTTACTTTACTTTACTTTACTTTACTTTACTTTACTTTACTTTACTTTACTTTACTTTACTTTACTTTACTTTACTTACTTACTTACTCACTTAATCATCTTCGTGTGGGATCACACATAAGGCCGCAACAAAAGAAGCCAATGTTTTCTGCCCGCTGCCAACTTCGTGACTTGGCCCTAACTCCATTCGAGTATTTTAATCTCCCGCTCCACTGATCTTCTCCATGTCTCCTTTGCTCTCTTGCCACCAGGATTCCAGCGCATGGCTACTCTCGGAATGGATATCAAGTACATTCTACAGACGTGGCCTATCTATGTCCATCTGCGGCGTTTAGCCTCGAGAGAAATGGGCTGCATGTTTGTTCTTTCGTGGAGTTCCTTGTTCGAGATGCGCAGAATTTTCCTTAGACATTTATTTTGAAAACACCTCTAGCATCTGACATATGCATTTGGTAACCTTCCATGATTCTGCAGCATAGAGTACCACACTCAAGACGCTACTCTTGAACCGACGATGCTTGGTTCCGTTGCTGGTCTTATTCGTCTTCCAGATATTCTTTAATGCCGCAAATGCGCCTCTGGCCTTATTGATTCTTGCTTTAACCTCATATTCTGAGTTGCCATCTTTTGTTATGTTGGCCCCAAGGTAGGTAAATTCGGTCACCTCTTCAACGATTGTCGTTATGGGGTCTGCTGTTTGACTTTTGTTTCGCAGTGCTTTTGTTTTGTTGGTGTTTATCTTTAATCCTATTTTTCCAGCATTTCTGGCATGGTCCTCGCTTTTGCTTCGGATGTCTCCATAGCGGTGCGACAGAAGAGATATGTCATCTGCGAAATCCAGATAATCCAGTGTTTCTATGAAAGTCCACTTAATGCCAGATTTTGTTCCTAATGTTGTTTCTTTCATGACCCAGTCGATCCCAAGGCAGAAGAGGAAGGGGGGGTAATATACACTATTTTTTTACTCCTGTCTTTATTTCAAAATCCTCTGTCAGATTTTGGCCACAAATGACCTTAGACCTAAAATCATCATAGAGCAGTTTGGTTATGCTCACAATCTTGGGAGGATTCCGGAATGCCGGAGAATACACCATAGAGACTGTGTAAATGCTATCGAAACCTTTTCGAAATCAACGACGTTTGCATAGACTCGCGTGTTCCGTTCCTGGCACTGTTCCATGATCTGCCGTAATGTAAAGATATGGTTCACACAATATCTTCCTTTCTGAAAGCCTGCCTGTTGTTTGCACATTAGTGGGTCAATGGCTGCCGAAATTCTGTCAAGAATAA
>JAODUO010002018.1:20000-25000 GCA_025642075.2 Ridgeia piscesae | reverse complement strand
GGGAGCGGGGAGGGAGCGGGGAGGGAGCGGGGAGGGAGCGGGGAGGGAGCGGGGAGGGAGCGGGGAGGGAGCGGGGAGGGAGCGGGGAGGGAGCGGGGAGGGAGCGGGGAGGGAGCGGGGAGGGAGCGGGGAGGGAGCGGGGAGGGAGCGGGGAGGGAGCGGGGAGGGAGCGGGGAGGGAGCGGGGAGGGAGCGGGGAGGGAGCGGGGAGGGAGCGGGGAGGGAGCGGGGAGGGAGCGGGGAGGGAGCGGGGAGGGAGCGGGGAGGGAGCGGGGAGGGAGCGGGGAGGGAGCGGGGAGGGAACGGGGAGGGAGCGGGGACGGAGCGGGGAGGGAGCGGTACACAAACAATTCTGTGTACGTTGGATTTTAGATTATTTGGGCAGTGTTGTTTAGAGGTGAGTAACAAAAGTCGAGTCGAATATTTTTCAGAGCTACTGATATTGTTTTAGCAGTTGATAAAGACAAATGACACCGGCTTTGACGGAAATAACGAATATGATAGAAACATGATTTGATTTCTTCCACAACTGTCAATGAGACAATCAGGTAAAGTTGATGAAGGTGTCTGTGGATTCATTGATGAAAGTGATATATAAACTCGGGTGTTGTCAACATATAAGTGATGATTTATATTATGATTAGTAATACATCTACCAAATGATGTAGAATATAAGCAAAAACGTACAGGGCCAAGGATAGATCCCTTTGGAACTCCAAATGGAATGTGTTTGAGGCAAGATATGTTAAATCTTTGGTATCCGTCTGAGAAACAAGAACTAAAGCACTGAAAGGCTCTACGAAGAATACCAAAATGTCTATGACCGCGTTGTAATCAAATGTCGTGATCAGTTATATCAAAGACAGCAGACATATCTAGCAAGGTAAACACAATCAATTTGCTATTATCCATGTTGAATACTAAAACACTGTGTATTTTAACAAGAACCATTTCACTTGAATGAAATCGAGTTTATGCAGACTGTAGATTATTTGACATGTGCTGGGAATAAATAATGTCATGGAGACGATTTGCCACAACCTTTTCCAATACCTTCGACATAAAACTTATATTAGAAATAGCATGATAGTTCTTTAGTTCATGTTTGCCAAGATTTGGTTTTCTGATAAGAGAATTAAAAAGAGCTTTCTTGAAATCACAAGGAACAACTCGTATTATGTTTTATATATAATATATATATATATATATATTATATATATATATATATATATATATATATATATATATATATATCGACCTCATCTTCCGTCGACAGTAGAAAATCAGCTAGGAAGAACAAGAAGAAGACAACTACCCACAATTGCACAATGGATCGTGAGACATGACAAGTGGCTCTTGGTCATGAGCAAACATGGGATTGGGAAATGTTACTCCAATGGCGAGCGTCTACTGGCTCTGTGCTCCGAGTTCGAACTGATAGTGACGAACACCATGTTCAAGCAGAAGGATGAATGCAAGACCACCTGGATGCATCCTCGTTCCAGACACTGACATATGATCGACTTCATCATCACGAGGTGTCGGGATAAGATGGACATCCACAGTACCCGAGCCATGCGTGGAGCTAACTGCAGGACCGATCACCAGATGCTGAGGTCAAAAGTGGCTTTCAAAATACGACAAAAGCACAACAGGCAAGTGACAAGTAAGCCGACCAAGCTCATCACTGCAAAACTAAGTACCATCAGCCATAGGGAGAGTTTTGAGCAGGAGGAGAAAGAAAACTCAACACCAGACGATGAATGGGCAGCTCTGCAGCAGGTCGTATACAACACAGCCAAGACATATATTGGCAAGCCAGACAGAAAATACCAGCACTGGTTCGACCCCAACGACCAGGAGCTACAGATTCTTATGAGCAGAAGAGACCAAGCCCACCAGAGAGTGTTGCAAACCAGGAGCACTAGATCCACCACTGCAGCATATAAAGATGCCTGCAGACTGCTACAACAACGCACCCGTGCACTGAAGACAGACTGGTGG
The DNA here is from genome assembly GCA_025642075.2 of Ridgeia piscesae. Taxonomy (NCBI): domain Eukaryota; kingdom Metazoa; phylum Annelida; class Polychaeta; order Sabellida; family Siboglinidae; genus Ridgeia; species Ridgeia piscesae. The sequence continues at coordinate 22,997 of JAODUO010002018.1, read as the reverse complement.
GAAAGGAAGGCAGTGGAGCTGCAGAGAGCTGCTGACAGAAACGATATGAAAGGCTTCTACAGTGGACTGAAGGAAGTGTGGGGACCCAAGAAGAAGGGACCTGTTCAACTGAAATCAACAGATGGAATGGAGACCTTCTCTGATAGCAAGAGAGTTGTGGCAAGATGGAGTGAACACTTCCAGAAGCTACTCAACGTCCCTGGCGACATAAATCACGAAGCTCTGGACAACATCCCGCAGCGCATTACCAAGACAAGCCTCGATGAGATTCCAACCATGGATTAGATAGCTAGAGCAGTCGCCGGCCTGAAAGATGACAAAGCATCTGGAGGAGATGGAATTCCTGCAGAAGTATGGAAGCACGGAGGAGACAATCTGTTCAGCAAACTGAACCAACTAATCACCAATGCCTGGGATGTGGGTTCTGTACCACAAGCATGGAAAGATGCCAGCATTGTAAACATCTACAAGAAAGGAGATCGAACAGACTGTGGGAACTAATGAGGAATCTCTCTTTTCTCCATAGCAGGCAAGATCTTCGCCAGGTTCCTCTTTCAACATAATATCTATCCACATAACACCAGTGGTATGATGATAATAGTTGTAATGGGATGAATTAGTTGATTGACGCTATGTTTCAGTAGAAATGGTGGAAAATGAAGAGAAATCAGGCATTACTTTAGATTTGGCTTGATGACACATAGTATTGATGTATTTCCAAAATTGGCGAAGGTTTTCAGAATGTGTTGATACGAAATATGCAAATATTCAGATTTTGCTTTTGACATCATGTGATTAAATACGTGTAATTGTTTGTAAATTCGTTCAAGGTATCGGCGACGACGTTTAGTTTATGATATTTCTAATGACATCCAAGGTGCCGGTGGACGTGTGTAGGTTTTGTTTGTTTTGGGGCATATTTGTCAAGAAGGCTACTAGTGTAACTTACCCTGATTAAGTAACGCACCTATTGTAGGTAATCAATAGGTCGGAATGTTGAAGATCTTCACTTGAACATTGTCCATTTTTATGTTATATATTAGTCGGAATGTTATACGTTCTTTCGCTGGTTCTGACATGACTTTGGAATATATATATATATATATATATATATATATATATATATATATATATATATATATATAAATCGATAATTACAGTTTACTGATCTGATAATCCATCAGCAGCAAATACTGATTTAATATTATTACAATTTGATCTAGTAATAAAAAATTGAGTATGTGAGTAGCGAATGATACGTGCTGTAGTAAACCAAATGTTTGAAGAGCATCACCGAATAACCTAGTATTGGCGTTAAACAAATTATTTATGTATATTAAATCTCCAAGAATATATAAATCGTCACGTGACTGTAATGTTGTCTCTAAAAAATCTCGAAATTCATGAAAATGTAGTTCTTTTTTCTGGGAGGACTACACCATTAGCGGACGTATTAGTATAGGCAGTTTAAAAAAAATGCATAACGCCATGAAACTGTTATATCGAGGTAATCGAAACATTTCTACAGAGAACATACTAAAAACCAGAAATGCCACTCCGCCACCGCCACCCCCACCAGACAAGCGCGGATTATTGTGTAAAGAAAATCACGGAGGCGTGATGTCAGCAGGACAGGATTCAGGATCTTTTCTTAATAAACCATGATTCTGTTATTACAGAAATATTGATCACACGTTTTTGTTTTTTATAGTTACTGTGAAGTCGCATCGCTTGGTAACATGTCACAATGAAACGGGGCCATATTATGTAGATTTCTGGACAAACATGTTCAGCATGTTGTCATCTTCATACCGTTGACAAAATGAAATACCGGATCAGACATAGTCAGGATCGATATTGGGCTACTGATGTTGACGGGAGACAGGCATGCAACACACAGAACAAAGTGGAGAGTGTCGCCTCTACTTGGCCTTAAGTAATGTCAACTTTTAATAATAATTTAATATAATAATAATAGTAAAACTTCTACAGCGCCTTTATCTTCGAGAGTGCGAGCTCAGAGACGCGACAAGCAAAATCAGCAAGTGTAATGATGAATGGGGACAGGCGGAATCGTCATTGGAGCATGAGATCGCCGAATGTTTAGGGACAGAATGCAATTTCACATATTATGTAACACGTTAATTTAACCACCGAGGAGGAAGTTTGCTGCGACTTTACCACTGTGTGCATAAAGTACGTGTGCGTGTATATGTGTGTATGTGCTGTTATACGTAATATATCGAAATAGACTTTGCTTGTTATTCGGACAATTGTGACGCCAACTACATTTTACATGAAATGCACGAGACAAGACAGGTGTTCGATATAACGCACACACGCACACACGCACACACGCACACACGCTCACACGCACACACGCACGCACGCACACATGCACGCACGCACGCACGCACGCACGCACGCACACACACACACACACACACACACAAGCACACACACAAGCACAGGCGCGCACGCGCCCGCGCCCGCGAACGCGCCCGCGCACGCGCACGCGCACGCGCACGCGCACGCGCACGCGCACGCGCACGCGCACGCGCACGCGCACGCGGTGGCGACGACTTACAATTAGTAGTAGTCTCTCCGTCTTGTTGGAAATATAACACGGGCCAATAAAAGGCTCGCCGCTTGCAGCGTTTTCTGCCTCTCCTGTGTGCGACGAACACAGTTATCACAAATCGGTTTAATCTAAACATTAATTGTCAACAACTGTCAACACTTCAAAGTGTAAGGAATGTGTGAGCTGTTGTGAGAAGAAACTTGCGTACAACGTGAGAAGTATATGTTAAGTGAAATATGTACTTACTATGTGAACCATGTATGTGATATGAACCATGTATGTTATGTGAACCATGTATGTGATGTGAACCATGTATGTTATGTGAACCATGTATGTGATGCGAACCATGTATGTGATGCGAACCATGTATGTGATGCGAACCATGTATGTGATGTGAACCATGTATGTGATGTGAA
>JAODUO010002018.1:7500-12500 GCA_025642075.2 Ridgeia piscesae | reverse complement strand
TAATTTTATATACATAATTATATATAATTATATATATAATCTACACATATATATTATATATATATATATATATATATATAATTATATAATATATATATATATACACAATTATATATATATATAATTTTATATACATAATTATATATAATTATATATATAATACACATATATAATTATATATATATAATTATATAATATATATAATATATATATATATATATATATATATATATATATATATATATATATATATATATATATAAGACCCATGTGTTGCAGGATGTAGCAAGACATGCAGCTGCACGTACCACTTCGAGTTTCTCACTCTCGCCTTCATCCAGCACGCCGTCTGACCGCATCTTAATAATCCTCTCCCGAATGTTGTTGAGGATGCGCCGCGCGGCTTGTTGCGTCTTGATCGACACCGCAACTCCGGGGTTCGTTTTCTGCAGCAGACCTGAAGACACATGTCGACAACACCAGCATGGCATAACACAGTCGAAACAGGGGTCTTCTTCAGTTGGTTCCCAAAATACGGAAAAAACGACCAGATCACCCACCCAAATGATACGTGTCTAATTTGTTTTGTATTCTGTTATAGTAGGCATTTGAATTTAGAAACGTGTTATTTGTGTTCTTTAGTTCAAATGATGGAACAAATCAATGTCAAGAACTATTTTAAAAATTAAATTGAAAACAATATGACAAATTCTAGCACATGTGCGTAACGTGCTCAGCATTCAAATCCTGGTTGTTCAGGCCGACATTCCGATACCCTAACCACTCGACTACTGCGCCCCACAACTTCTCATATGTGGCTGTGGCATCAATACCGATGTAGTCCCCACTCGCATGCGTTTCTGTACGCATTTCCGGATACATATGAAATTCTAACTTTATTTGCTATTAACGTGCATTAGGCGCCCCCAATTTGAGTTAACCAATACATGCCTAGTCCCTTGAGAATATCTGAGCGGCCGTCCATCGTTCTCTGCCTCAGTTCTGCTGCTATCCGTTTGCTGTCGATCATGTGAGTAATGAAATTCTGTACTTCTTCTTCGCCTACAACGTAGCCCTTGCCTACGTCGTAGCCGAATCGCAGTCGTTTGTTGATCTGATTGTTTACGATGACCATCACTTGTGGTAACATTGCCTGCAAGACAAGACAATACAAGACGAGTGAATTTAATTTGTACACGATGTCCTCTGTCCATACGCTTGCATTATAATGTACGGTAATCAGACTTTATAGATCGTTCGTCATCACTGTCTACGTGACGGGTTACTCATGGTATACGACGTCATGTGTTGAGTCAGAGGCTGAACTGATCCCCAAAATTTAGAATGGCTACCTGCTAGATGAAAATCAACGAATGTATATATATATATATATATATATATATATATATATATATATATATATATATATATATGACAGTGCGTATTTATGAATTTGTGAGTACAATAGTCTTGACGATGTTTCGCAACAATCAGTCGGTCCGTTATCACCGCTCCGCCAGTAGCCTTCTGGGTTGCATTTATTCGTCTGGGGCAAGTTAAACACTTCACTTTCTGGCCATCGTTGGTCATGGTGCAGCACTTAGTGTTTTGATACAGCTATTTGAAAATGTATATATATTTATGTGTCATGCCGCATAGTTTCACCATTTTCCACAATGACTCTCGGCCCACTCGAAAGACTTCTTAGCTCAATGCAGATGATTGGAGAAGTGTTGTAGAACTCGATGTTGATCAATAATATTTCGCTATATAACAAACTGTTCACAGTACGATCTTCTGTGTCGAAAACCACCTTGCTCCTTGCGAAGGTCAACGTGCTGTAGAAGACGACCACAGCCACCCGTTGAGATGACATCAGTGTTATTGGAGGACAGTACTGTAGAAGACGTCCACAGCCACCCGTTGAGATGACATCAGTGTTATTGGAGGACAGTGGTGTAGAAGACGTCCACAGCCACCCGTTGAGATGACATCAGTATTATTGGAGGACAGTGGTGTAGAGGACGTCCACAGCCACCCGTTGAGATGACATCAGTGTTATTGGAGGACCGTGCTGTAGAAGACGTCCACAGCCACCCGTTGAGATGACATCAGTGTTATTGGAGGACAGTGGTGTAGAAGACGTCCACAGCCACCCGTTGAGATGACATCAGTGTTATTGGAGGACAGTGGTGTAGAGGACGTCCACAGCCACCCGTTGAGATGACATCAGTGTTATTGGAGGACAGTGGTGTAGAGGACGTCCACAGCCACCCGTTGAGATGACATCAGTGTTATTGGAGGACAGTGGTGTAGAGGACGTCCACAGCCACCCGTTGAGATGACATCAGTGTTATTGGAGGACAGTGGTGTAGAGGACGTCCACAGCCACCCGTTGAGATGACATCAGTGTTATTGGAGGACAGTGGTGTAGAGGACGTCCACAGCCGCCCGTTGAGATGACATCAGTGTTATTGGAGGACAGTGGTGTAGAGGACGTCCACAGCCGCCCGTTGAGATGACATCAGTGTTATTGGAGGACAGTGGTGTAGAGGACGTCCACAGCCACCCGTTGAGATGACATCAGTGTTATTGGAGGACAGTGGTGTAGAGGACGTCCACAGCCACCCGTTGAGATGACATCGGGTGTTATTGGAGGACAGTGGTGTAGAGGACGTCCACAGCCACCCGTTGAGATGACATCAGTGTTATTGGAGGACAGTGGTGTAGAGGACGTCCACAGCCACCCGTTGAGATGACATCAGTGTTATTGGAGGACAGTGGTGTAGAGGACGTCCACAGCCACCCGTTGAGATGACATCAGGGTTATTGGAGGACAGTGGTGTAGAGGACGTCCACAGCCACCCGTTGAGATGACATCAGTGTTATTGGAGGACAGTGGTGTAGAAGACGTCCACAGCCACCCGTTGAGATGACATCAGTGTTATTGGAGGACAGTGGTGTAGAGGACGTCCACAGCCGCCCGTTGAGATGACATCAGGGTTATTGGAGGACAGTGGTGTAGAGGACGTCCACAGCCGCCCGTTGAGATGACATCAGTGTTATTGGAGGACAGTGGTGTAGAGGACGTCCACAGCCACCCGTTGAGATGACATCAGTGTTATTGGAGGACAGTGGTGTAGAGGACGTCCACAGCCATCCGTTGAGATGACAACAGTGTTATTGGAGGACAGTGGTGTAGAGGACGTCCACAGCCACCCGTTGAGATGACATCAGTGTTATTGGAGGACAGTGGTGTAGAGGACGTCCACAGCCACCCGTTGAGATGACATCAGTGTTATTGGAGGACAGTGGTGTAGAGGACGTCCACAGCCACCCGTTGAGATGACATCAGTGTTATTGGAGGACAGTGGTGTAGAGGACGTCCACAGCCACCCGTTGAGATGACATCAGTGTTATTGGAGGACAGTGGTGTAGAGGACGTCCACAGCCACCCGTTGAGATGACATCAGTGTTATTGGAGGACAGTGGTGTAGAGGACGTCCACAGCCGCCCGTTGAGATGACATCAGGGTTATTGGAGGACAGTGGTGTAGAGGACGTCCACAGCCGCCCGTTGAGATGACATCAGTGTTATTGGAGGACAGTGGTGTAGAGGACGTCCACAGCCATCCGTTGAGATGACAACAGTGTTATTGGAGGACAGTGGTGTAGAGGACGTCCACAGCCACCCGTTGAGATGACATCAGTGTTATTGGAGGACAGTGGTGTAGAGGACGTCCACAGCCATCCGTTGAGATGACAACAGTGTTATTGGAGGACAGTGGTGTAGAGGACGTCCACAGCCACCCGTTGAGATGACATCAGTGTTATTGGAGGACAGTGGTGTAGAAGACGTCCACAGCCACCCGTTGAGATGACATCAGTGTTATTGGAGGACAGTGGTGTAGAGGACGTCCACAGCCACCCGTTGAGATGACATCAGTGTTATTGGAGGACAGTGGTGTAGAGGACGTCCACAGCCATCCGTTGAGATGACATCAGTGTTATTGGAGGACAGTGGTGTAGAGGACGTCCACAGCCACCCGTTGAGATGACATCAGTGTTATTGGAGGACAGTGGTGTAGAAGACGTCCACAGCCACCCGTTGAGATGACATCAGTGTTATTGGAGGACAGTGGTGTAGAGGACGTCCACAGCCATCCGTTGAGATGACATCAGTGTTATTGGAGGACAGTGGTGTAGAGGACGTCCACAGCCATCCATTGAGATGACATCAGTGTTATTGGAGGACAGTGGTGTAGAGGACGTCCACAGCCATCCGTTGAGATGACATCAGTGTTAATCCTCGCCTATCGCTATACTCGTTACACTAAGCTCGCTACTTTATTAATATCGTAAGTGATTGCTTATTAAATAACTATTATCTACAATAAATTGTCATGAGCATGAGACCTGCTGCCTCAATATAGTCAGTTAAATGGCTTTGCTTGCCAATCCTATCTTGATTTGTATTTTCGGTATAAAATACACGGATATAATAATTATTGATACCACACACCCCTACTTGTTTATGACGAATGGTTGGTGGGTTGAAATATCACTCACTATTAATGGTTGTTTTACTTTGGAAATGATCAGACAATTCCTTACGACGATTTAGAAAAAGGCGCACCTTGACGAGACGAAGTGATCGGAGTACTCGCAATCCTCGGGCAGTTTTCGCGATACGAAGTATGCTCGGGCTGAAGACTTTCTTTTTAGTGTGTTGACTATCATACATTCTCCAAAAATCAAGGCCCATATCGATCATGGAAAACAGGAGAATGACGAAGTCGAACTGGTTCCAGTGACTTTTAAAGTAGTGCACCCGCAGGCCCGTGATCTGTGGGCGGAACGGTTCATTTGGTGCAAGTGTTTTGGAAGTATTCACGCAATGTTACATAATTACTTGTCACGGTATATTACTACTTATTTTAAATGATACAAGCAGGCGGGCAGGCAGGCAGGCAGGCAGGCAGGCAGGCAGGCAGGCAGGCA
>JAODUO010002017.1:55000-66234 GCA_025642075.2 Ridgeia piscesae | reverse complement strand
TGTGTGTGTGTGTGTGTGTGTGTGTATGTGTGTGTGTGTGTGTGTGTGTGTGTGTGTGTGTGTGTGTGTGTGTGTGTGTGTGTGTGTGTGTGTGTGTGTGTGTGTGTGTGTGTGTGTGTGTGTGTGTGTGTGTGTGTGTGTGTTTTTTTTATTTTTAATTATTTAATAATTTTAAAAAAAAAATATTTAAAAATTAAAATCCTATTTTTTAAACCTTAGTAACACGAGCAGCGAGTGGGTAAAATCACCAAAAATATTATATCACATGACCGGATAACGATCGCACACCTCGTGAGATTTGGAAAGGGGTGTGTCATGGGTAGGGAAGAGTTTGTAATGAAGTAATCAGCAGCAGTGACCCCTGGCGAGCGAGGATGAGTTGTTCTCACACACTTACTTCCTGCCTTGTTGTGTCTCTGTGTGTGTCATCGTCTCTAAGCTGTATACATATGCGGGGTCACACATGATTAGAGGACGTTTCCTTGGGGATTCTGCTATATGCGCCTGTTTCCTTCGACTTTCCTTCAGGAGTTTGTCGCTGTTGTAATCCGACTACGAATTTCGGTATCTTAGTGGCTATCCCCGCACATCGCCCCACCCAGGTGTATAACACTGGTTCTTGGTCTTCATAACGTCAGCTGTAGTTTTCATATTGCAAGTAGTAGTTTTGACATTGTTAACTATGATTTTCACTCAACCAAGAGAGGTGTCGGTTGTGCCGGCATTTATGTTTATAGTTAATACTAATTTGCACGCAATTGCCTCCAGATAAAATTATTACATGAATTAAAAATGCAATGTTATAGATTTGGTGTAACATTAAAATAATATTATAATATTAATATATATATATATATATATAATATATATATATATATATAAAAAAAAAAAAAAAAACCACACTAAATAGAAACATTGTATTACATTTATAGTCTATGTCGGGTATTTTCTCAAACACAATTCGTATGAGACGCTTACAACTACCTGGTATATGCTATCATATCGTATAGTAACCTGTTTCAATATTCATCTTGCAAGAAAAACAGAGGGAAACAGAAATACCATACACCAGGCTGACTTGTGGAAACCCTGGCGTTGAAGTGCATTCCTTCCGACCCTAATGAGCTACTGAGCAACACAGAAGCGCGACCCTGGCTATGATAATGGCGGTATAGGAAAAAGCTGTTATTTAGAGTATCGTGTTGGTTGTCTGTGTGTCTTCTTCTTTAGAGTATCGTGTTGGTTGTCTGTGTATCTTCTTCTTTAGAGTATCGTGTTGGTTGTCTGTGTGTCTTCTTCTTTAGAGTATCGTGTTGGCTGTCTGTGTATCTTCTTCTTTAGAGTATCGTGTTGGTTGTCTGTGTATCTTCTTCTTTAGAGTATCGTGTTGGCTGTCTGTGTGTCTTCTTCTTTAGAGTATCGTGTTGGCTCTCTGTGTATTTTCTTCTTTAGAGTATCGTGTTGGTTGTCTGTGTATCTTCTTCTTTAGAGTATCGTGTTGGTTGTCTGTGTGTCTTCTTCTTTAGAGTATCGTGTTGGCTGTCTGTGTATCTTCTTCTTTAGAGTATCGTGTTGGCTGTCTGTGTGTCTTCTTCTTTAGAGTATCGTGTTGGCTGTCTGTGTATCTTCTTTTTAAAAGTGTTGGTTGTTTTGTGTCTTCTTCTTTAGAGTATCGTGTTGGCTGTCTGTGTGTCTTCTTCTTTAGAGTATCGTGTTGGCTGTCTGTGTGTCTTCTTCTTTAGAGTATCGTGTTGGCTGCCTGTGTGTCTTCTTCGTTAGAGTATCGTGTTGGCTGTCTGTGTGTCTTCTTCTTTAGAGTATCGTGTTGGTTGTCTGTGTATCGTCTTCTTTAGAGTATCGTGTTGGTTGTCTGTGTATTTCTTCTTTAGAGTATCGTGTTGGTTGTCTGTGTATCTTCTTCTTTAGAGTATCGTGTTGGTTGTCTGTGTATCTTCTTCTTTAGAGTATCGTGTTGGTTGTCTGTGTATCTTCTTCTTTAGAGTATCGTGTTGGTTGTCTGTGTGTCTTCTTCTTTAGAGTATCGTGTTGGCTCTCTGTGTATCTTCTTCTTTAGAGTATCGTGTTGGCTGTCTGTGTGTCTTCTTCTTTAGAGTATCGTGTTGGTTGTCTGTGTATCTTCTTCTTTAGAGTACCGTGTTGGTTGTCTGTGTATTGTCTTCTTTAGAGTATCGTGTTGGTTGATTGTATATTTCTTCTTTAGAGTATCGTGTTGGCTGTCTGTGTATCTTCTTCTTTAGAGTATCGTGTTGGTTGTCTGTGTATCTTCTTCTTTAGAGTACCGTGTTGGTTGTCTGTGTATTGTCTTCTTTAGAGTATCGTGTTGGTTGATTGTATATTTCTTCTTTAGAGTATCGTGTTGGTTGTCTGTGTATCTTCTTCTTTAGAGTATCGTGTTGGTTGTCTGTGTATCTTCTTCTTTAGAGTATCGTGTTGGCTGTCTGTGTGTCTTCTTCTTTAGTGTATCGTGTTGGTTGTCTGTGTGTCTTCTTCTTTAGAGTATCGTGTTGGCTGTCTGTGTGTCTTCTTCTTTAGAGTATCGTGTTGGGTGTCTGTGTGTCTTTTTCTATAGAGTATCGTGTTGGCTGCCTGTGTGTCTTCTTCTTTAGAGTATCGTGTTGGCTGTCTGTGTGTCTTCTTCTTTAGAGTATCGTGTTGGTTGTCTGTATATCTTCTTCTTTAGAGTATCGTGTTGGTTGTCTGTGTATTGTCTTCTTTAGAGTATCGTGTTGGTTGATTGTATATTTCTTCTTTAGAGTATCGTGTTGGTTGTCTGTGTATCTTCTTCTTTAGAGTATCGTGTTAGTTGTTTGTGTGTCTTCTTCTTTAGAGTATCGTGTTGGTTGTCTGTGTATCTTCTTCTTTAGAGTATCGTGTTGGTTGTCTGTGTATCTTCTTCTTTAGAGTACCGTGTTGGTTGTCTGTGTATTGTCTTCTTTAGAGTATCGTGTTGGTTGATTGTATATTTCTTCTTTAGAGTATCGTGTTGGTTGTCTGTGTATCTTCTTCTTTAGAGTATCGTGTTGGTTGTCTGTGTATCTTCTTCTTTAGAGTATCGTGTTGGCTGTCTGTGTGTCTTCTTCTTTAGTGTATCGTGTTGGTTGTCTGTGTGTCTTCTTCTTTAGAGTATCGTGTTGGTTGTCTGTGTATCTTCTTCTTTAGAGTATCGTGTTGGTTGTCTGTGTATCTTCTTCTTTAGAGTATCGTGTTGGCTGTCTGTGTGTCTTCTTCTTTAGAGTATCGTGTTGGCTGTCTGTGTATCTTCTTCTTTTGAGTGTCGCGTTGGCTGTCTGTGTGTCTTCTTCTTTAGAGTATCGTGTTGGTTGTCTGTGTATCTTCTTCTTTAGAGTATCGTGTTGGCTGTCTGTGTATCTTCTTCTTTAGAGTATCGTGTTGGCTGTCTGTGTGTCTTCTTCTTTAGAGTATCGTGTTGGCTGCCTGTGTGTCTTCTTCTTTAGAGTATCGTGTTGGCTGTCTGTGTGTCTTCTTCTTTAGAGTATCGTGTTGGTTGTCTGTGTATCTTCTTCTTTAGAGTATCGTGTTGGTTGTCTGTGTGTCTTCTTCTTTAGAGTATCGTGTTGGCTGTCTGTGTATCTTCTTCTTTAGAGTATCGTGTTGGTTGTCTGTGTGTCTTCTTCTTTAGAGTATCGTGTTGGCTGTCTGTGTTTCTTCTTCTTTAGAGTATCGTGTTGGCTGTCTGTGTGTCTTCTTCTTTAGAGTATCGTGTTGGCTGCCTGTGTGTCTTCTTCTTTAGAGTATCGTGTTGGCTGTCTGTGTGTCTTCTTCTTTAGAGTATCGTGTTGGTTGTCTGTGTATCTTCTTCTTTAGAGTATCGTGTTGGTTGTCTGTGTATCGTCTTCTTTAGAGTATCGTGTTGGTTGTCTGTGTATTTCTTCTTTAGAGTATCGTGTTCGTTGTCTGTGTATCTTCTTCTTTAGAGTATCGTGTTGGTTGTCTGTGTGTCTTCTTCTTTAGAGTATCGTGTTGGTTGTCTGTGTATCTTCTTCTTTAGAGTATCGTGTTGGTTGTCCTTGTATCTTCTTCTTTAGAGTATCGTGTTGGCTGTCTGTGTGTCTTCTTCTTTAGAGTTTCGTTTTGGTTGTCTGTGTATATTCTTCTTTAGAGTATCGTGTTGGTTGTCTGTGTGTCTTCTTCTTTAGAGTATCGTGTTGGTTGTCCTTGTATCTTCTTCTTTAGAGTATCGTGTTGGCTGTCTGTGTGTCTTCTTCTTTAGAGTTTCGTGTTGGTTGTCTGTGTATATTCTTCTTTAGAGTATCGTGTTGGTTGTCTGTGTGTCTTCTTCTTTAGAGTATCGTGTTGGTTGTCTGTGTATCTTCTTCTTTAGAGTATCGTGTTGGTTGTCTGTGTGTCTTTTCTTTAGAGTATCGTGTTGGTTGTCTGTGTATCTTCTTCTTTAGAGTATCGTGTTGGTTGTCTGTGTGTCTTCTTCTTTAGAGTATCGTGTTGGTTGTCTGTGTATCTTCTTCTTTAGAGTATCGTGTTGGTTGTCTGGGTATCTTCTTCTTTAGAGTATCGTGTTGGCTGTCTGTGTGTCTTCTTCTTTAGAGTATCGTGTTGGCTGTCTGTGTATCTTCTTTTTTAGAGTATCGCGTGGGTTGTCTGTGTATCTTCTTCTTTAGAGTATCGTGTTGGTTGTCTGGGTATCTTCATCGTTAGGGTATCGTGTTGGTTGTCTGGGTATCTTCATATTTACAGTATCGTGTTGGTTGTCTGTGTATCTTGTTCTTTAGAGTATCGTGTTGGTTGTCTGGGTATCTTTTTCTTTAGAGTATCGTGTTGGTTGTCTGGGTATCTTCTTCTTTAGAGTATGGTGTTGGTTGTCCGTGTATCTTCTTCTTTAGAGTATCGTGTTGGTTGTCTGGGTATCTTCATTTGACGCAACTCTCCACACAACCTTACATGAACTATGTGTTCGCAACATTCAATGCAACACTGTCAGTATGCCTTCGTGTCCTGATCTACGAGTGGTGAATGTCTTCATGATGTGTTTAGACATGTTCATGTTCATAAACATGAAATTCAAAACCGTATAATCAGCACGTAATTGCAGTAGCAGTTCGTAGTTCATTGTTGTGGTTTGATTCGAGACTTAATCTACAATATTGTTAAGTTAGTAACACGTTGTTTCTTGTTCTTGCTACAAGTTCCTGTGTTCGGATACCTTGATGTGGTTACAACTGTATTATGTTGATGTGACAGTCGTTGTAGACTAATACCCACCAGTTTGATTTCTCCACGACACAAGCGGTCCGTGCCTCGATATGTACTTGTTATTCACCTGAATCCAGTTCGTTGGGTGCAGTTCGTTATTCTTCGTTTCCGCTGTCTTTTACCCTCACTTCTCTTGTACTATTTCTCTATAAAATAAACAGTCTCCATTTTCCTGTATCTTTCCCATTTCAGTCTTTCCATGTCATTCATTCCATGTCACTCTTCAGAGCGCAGTGGCGCAGGGGTAGAGCTTTGGACTCTCGACTACGAGAAGCTGGGTTCGAAACCTGTGCTACGGTGTTAAAACCATGGGCAATTTTTTTCACTCTACATTGCTCAAGTTCACTCGGCTGTATAAATAAGTACCTGTATATACAGTGGTGGATATGTGTACGAGCAGCCTTCGCGCATTAATTGTAGCATATAGTTGGATGCTTCCCAGAGAAGCCGAGACGGTGTCTGAGTGAACAGGTCTGTCAGGGAAATAAAGTGTCAAGCGCTTTGAATGGATCTGATGACTGGATACTGCGCTATATAAGAACTTGCCTTTACTTTTCACACACGCTGTAGATACGTATTTATATTTACTTAAAGAAAAGTATTACTTACTGCTTGGTGTATTGACCATATGATGTATTTGTGTAAAATTAGTTCAAATGCACTGACGACACTATGACACATGGTGCTAGATTTGGCATTTTATCCAAGCTAACAAGACTTGGCCTAGTACAAATGTAACTTAAAATCTGTATGACCATACAATCTTTTAGTATGACACACTAACAATCACTGTGACATAACTCACTGGCACAAGCCACATGACTCACACCATGGCAAGTGTCTCATGTGGTCCGTGTTAGCAAGACGACACATGTAGAAGTTAAACCGAGTGCCTGTTTACAACCGGCTGTCTCGTTAATAGTCCAGCGACCCATAGTTAATGTTAGTGCAGACAGCGCTATCTGGTCAGCCCTATCAGTAGCCCGACCGCGCTCAAATCACACAGACGTTCACCTCTTTGAAGACGTCCCGGAAAGGTCACGCATCAGATACAGAAATAAGACCACCTGTCACGCATGAGTGATTACACACAGTTAGTAAGAAAACCAGTCACGGAATAACTAAGTAATTGTGGTTTTGATATGAACACACGTTGGTTGTTCATAAAATCACAACACAATTTAATTTCAAGACTATACATTGGATATGATATGTGCGAAGTGGACACTGATAACTAAACAGAATAATATTTTGATTAAAATGAATACCCTGAAGTATGTTACTACCAACTATGAATATTACTATCAACTAATTACGTGTATATATTGCTACCATATAATTACATTTTCTTGATTGATACATAGTAATTATAATAATTGTAACGGTAGTAACGATAACAACGTCTTTTTTGCTCCATATCCTTGGAAAGCAAGTTCAGAAATGCGACAAGGCAAAGGTTTAAAGGAAAAATACTACAATGTTGACAGCTGCTATCCGTCGCTGTCAGTCCGTGGGCGGTTCGGATTCACCGGGTTCATTATTCTTTTGTTCGGCTCTTGCAACGGAGGGTGTCGGATGTCCGCTATAAATTACAAGTGAGGCCTTCATGGCACACTGGGATAGGCAGTGCAGGCGACAGCGCGAAGTCATAGGAAACGGCTAGCCGTCACGGCTGGCTGACTCCTACCACCAGAGTTGTGAATTCCCGTGTTGGTGTTTGTTCAAAAATGTGTTTCTTATCCAACTGTGTTAATGACGTTGGTGGTTAGTTTGGTGAGACTGCACTACTATGTAACAGGCTGTCTCAACACTCTGCGTTTGCCCGAAACATGACGTCTTTCCCGTCTGTTACCGAACTGGACAATAGAGGAAATAGGCAGTGCATTTATGTAGCTTTGGCTTTGCTGTTGAGGTGCTAATTCTGATTTACTCAGAATTCTACATATACACGTTTGTTTTTATACTCAGAATTCTGAATGTGTTACTGTTGATTTTTATACTGAGAATTCTAAATGTGTCACGTTTGATTTTTATACTCAGAATCCTAATTGTATCACGTTTGATTTGTTTTAACCTTTGATTACACCATTTTACACCTAATATTATACAACAATAAAACCATACAGTTAAATAATTTACAACAGACATTTTGCACAACAATAGGCTATTATATTAGAAATTTAATCTGCAATTAAACAAACTTATTTCTCAGTTATAGAGCTGTTTAGAACGGGACAGATATATACGATATGGTGGCGTTTTATTTTAAATATAAAACCACCGTTAGTCGGGTTGGCTCATACTATTCATATATATATATATATATATATATATATATATATATATATATATATATATATATATATATATATCTGCGCATGCATTCTCGTCTTCTGAATGGCTGGATGGACTGACTGACTGGCTGACTGGCTGACTGGCTGACTGGCTGACTGGCTGACTGGCTGACTGGCTGACTGGCTGACTGGCTGAATGGCTGAATGGCTGAATGGCTGAATGGCTGAATGGCTGAATGGCTGAATGGCTGAATGGCTGAATGGCTGACCCACTGACCCACTGACCCACTGACCCACGGATTGGCTGACTGGCTGACTAGCTGACTGAATAACTGACTAACCTATTATCAATCCAGTTGTCAAACTTCACCGCATACAAGTATGCCACAATGGAGCACGCAAAATGATACAGCAATTCAAATGTTTCGCACCCATGTACCGTACTATCAACCCAAGTACTGTAATATCATGCTGTCATAGCATTTTGCCATGAGCCATGACATTTTCACTTGCGATGGTTTATGTCGCATTTGTTATCACCATCGCCAGGGGCGTAGCTAGGCATACATGCAAGTGGAAGCACTAATAATTATTAATGATATCAATCTAAATTCTATCATCGGGGTCAGGTGCTCCAAAATGTTGTGTAGCATGTGTGACGATCCAATCAGTTGACATATAGTGCATTTTAAGTCACAATATATCATAGATAAATAGAATATGCTAAAGAGTAAATAGAAAAATACACAGTATTTTTACTGCGTGAAACATGCTGAAAAGGCGGATGACTTGAACGATTAATATACCATATCATACATAGCATACGTTTGATTGTGCAACACATTCATTGTATGCTTTAAAATAAACTATGTACTCATTAAATTGTATATGTGTTGTATCTAAGAGTTAAAACAAGTAAAAGCATATATTTGTTAAGAGTTCTGTATTGTCTTCAACATCGATTCAGTTACTGTACCCGCCTTCAGTAGGGGTTAAATAAGCTAAGTGGCTAAGCGCATCATTCATCAGTTCAGTCGTCAGAAGTGATGACTGAACTGATGAATGAAGCGTTCAACATCCAACTCTGTGTCCTTGTAGACGTGCATCAAGGCCAGTCCCGACATGCGCTCAGTTGTCATTGTAGAGCGGTGACAATTCTTGAGATGCAGCATAGCGCTGTAAGGGCGATCTGCCATGGCTGTCGATACAGACATCACCATCAGTACTATGACAGCCGTGTACATGTTGGGGTATAGGTCGGGGTTGATTTATAGAATCGTCGAGTGTGTCTGGTTTCTCTGCGACATTCACCATTTCCCATATTGCTTTCCAGTGATCCACTTCGTTTTGTAGTTCACGCAAATTTCCAGGCATGTCATCTTTGAACTGGGCTATTCTTTGTGGTGTCATAGGCACCAGTTGTTTCGGTGTGATGTAGGCCTAATGAGCCACGTAGCGATCTTGAGCCATTATACTGACAATGGGCCGTCAGCGGGAACATTTTCACGGCATCTTTGTTTTCCAGCCCGGCTTGCTCTGTTGAACTTCGAATTTCGCAGCCAGTTCCACAGCGCCTTCATGTTATAAATATGATATATGTTGTCAGAGGAAGTAGCTTTAGAGTGCATGCTCAATCGTTACCAATGTGATGGTGAAGTCAAATCATTGGATTGACAACATGTAGCTCCATGATTTGCCATTCCCATCAGCCTCCAGATATTCCAGAGTAGACACTACAGGTGTAGTTTGGTTTTGTTGTTCATGCCAGTTTTAGCTTCTAATCTATTATTCTTAGCCCATGGTCGTCAAAACATTGATAAATAATGGTTTCTAGTGAATTCGTATTTACCCGGCTGCTGCATTGCCAAGACAGCCTCCAGGCGGAGGCATCTATCTGTTCTGTGCACACGGATCTGGAAACTGATTACAGCTGTACAATGTTGTCAAAATGTTGACAAATTGTTACAAGTGTATGATGACTGTTTCGTTGCTAAAGGCTATGAACATATCTGGGCATCCTCTGGCTATCGTTTGAAGTGGGCATTTTTGTGGTTCCCATAATGATGTGGAAGCACGTGCGTACGTGCGTACGGCTAGCTACGCCCCTGATCGCCAAAACTTCAAAGTCTTATCGTTCTATATTCGCGAACAAAGCATTTCTGACTTATTTTGTTTTAACAATGCGGTGTTTTCGTTGAAGTTGTATCTTTTTCAACGCTGTCATTCTCCGTTGTGTTCCCCAAGCCCGCCTCACTGCTAGCAACAGGTTGTAACTGTGCAACAATAACACTACAGCGTCCATGTCATTTGCATCCATATATGTCTTAAGTGCATGTGTTGATCACGTGCTGTAGCAGTCATGTAATTAGGGCAAAGCCGTTCGCGAAACAGACGCAGTGTGTACACAGCGAATAATTCGCAAACGGTTCGCCTCGATTCAATTATTAGTATCGTGGACGTAACTCGACACGACAGGGCTGGAATGGTATATCCTCGCAAGCCAGGGTTTGAGCGGAGTCGAACTATACAATAATAGCAACTGACTTCGCCAGTCGCGACTGCGTCAGCCGTGCGAACAGCGCAAATACCAGCCCCGATTTGAAGATGTATATACGACGGGTGGGAATTCATTAATGCCCTAAACGTTGCATGTAACACGAGCAGCGTGTGGCTGAAATCAGCCCCAATATTAGATCACGTGACCTTATGCAGACCACTCTCCTCGTGGGCAGTTTCATTGGCTGACATTAAAAGAGGAGTCTGAAAGGGGTGTGCCAAGGGTAGAGAAAAGTTGCTATCGAAATAACAAGCCGCAGCGCCACCTGGCAACCATGACGTCATTCTGCTGAAGACGGTTGATGCCAAAATACATAGGCCAAAACAAGATAGCAGATAAATATGTGCACGATGGGAACATTTTCGCAAAAGATAGATATTAAGTATATTAAATTAAGACCCTCAGAAAAATCATTGTAAGTTTCTCGTAAGTGCACTGTAATTTTATACTTTCGATGGCATTTCGAAATATCCACCCCTGTGATTTATGTCGTGTAAAGTAAAAGACGTACTAAAAAGCAAAATGTCAACAATATTTTGCGACAAAACATTGGAATAGCGAGTCTGCAAAACACGTTCAAACCAATTACTTAAATCGCCTTGAAAGGTCACACTCTGCAAAAACATAATAGCAACCTGATCGTAAATATTTGCATCCATATATATATATATATATATATATATATATATATATATATATATATATATATATATATATATATATAATATATATATATATGTGTGTGTGAGCGTATATATATATATATATATATATATATATATATCGACAAAAGTATACATTAGCAAACACTAACTATTTATAAAGGTCAACGTGCTGTGCTACTTTGCTTACGCTGGACTCTATACACCAATATACGTATTTCTGATGTTCGACCTATATGTAGAGAAATTAGTGTGCTTGATTAGACCTGACTGACCAATGCAGTATGTCGTGCTGGTCAAACTCTAGCAGCAAGGCTGTGTTGAATGTTGTCCTGATAGCACACGTCGGTTATAAAGACTTTGACCCGGGTGTATCGACACAGTTCAAACAGTGACGGAGAAGCCAGTGAGCTTATCTTCCGATAAACGTGTGATAACGTATCTCTCTGTCCAACTGCTGTCTCCGTTAAT
>JAODUO010002017.1:25000-50000 GCA_025642075.2 Ridgeia piscesae | reverse complement strand
TCTGGCTTCTTCCTATATTTGCCACGGGCAGATGTGATTTGGTTCTAAGTGGTGTCAGGTTAGACATTCGATTGTGGGAACAATATATGTTAACGAATTTCGCGGATTTTATACAGCATGTGTGTGAAGAAAGTTAACTAACGTCTGAACCTGTGAATAACTTAGTAGAAAAACCTGGCAGGCTATGAGGGAAACGCTATAATGGCCGTCTACTGGAAATGCAAATGTGATATTACGTCTACAGTGCCTCAATGTTAGCACTGAAATATAGTACAAGAAAGTCCTGCCATAATCAGTCGTTTTCGTCGCACGCAGCGTGCTTAATTAACCACAGCAGGCACCTGGTTGTCGTAATGTATTCGACAGCCGGCAGCAAAAATGCGTCGTCTGTCCTCAAAACAGTGCTGTAAAAAAATCGATCAGGCGCGACGTCCTCGCGAATAACGCACCTGCCCGCATCGCGCGGACCTGTCGTAAAACATGTAACCAAGGCAACAGGTGTTACATTGCAAAGGCGCCTTACACATTGCGCAATGTTTGTCCTTTGATGCAATACTCTTAGCTAGTACCATGGAAGTGCGCGGGTATGCTTTTTACCTTGAATTTATGTATGTAAATCTGTTTCAATTCCGGTGTTGTAAAAAATAAATCAACGGTTTGTTGGATGAATAATTAGATGTCTGTATGTGGAGACAGCGAAGTCAGCGATGCGTGGCGAGAGCAATGATCTACGGTTATCGCATGCGAACAGGTCAACCGCGCCGTATCCAAGCCAGCGCGTTGCTGAACGAGGTCACGCATAAGCAGACAGAGTAAATGGGCCGGTTAGCGGGCTGCCGCTAGCATTCCGTACTCGGGGAAACACACGCATACACGCTAGTACAATGGCGGCTGCGTTTACATT
This sequence comes from Ridgeia piscesae, assembly GCA_025642075.2. NCBI lineage: Eukaryota > Metazoa > Annelida > Polychaeta > Sabellida > Siboglinidae > Ridgeia > Ridgeia piscesae. Next base: position 49,096 of record JAODUO010002017.1, on the reverse strand, counting down.
TGCTTGAGCACACGTTCACACGTTTGGGCATACACGTTCATGCACGCACGCTCGCAAAAGCGCATGCACGCACAAAGGGCAGGCGGCCCCGCGGCGGCGCGAGCGCCGGCGGGCGGAGGCAGCGGGCGGGCGGGCGGGCAGGGCGGAGACAGCGGCAGAGACAGACAGACGACAGACGACGGATGCGGCGGACGGACAGACGACGGACGACGACGGACAGGACGGACGGACGGCAGGACGGACGGAGGACAGGACGGACAGGACGGACGGACAGCGACGGACGGGACAGACGGACAGACGGACAGACAGACGACGACGACACAGACAGACAGACCAGACGAGACGGACAGAGACGGACGGAGCGGACGACGACGGACGAGACGGACGGACGGAGCGGCGGACGGACGGACGGACGGACGGACGGACGGACGGACGGACGGACGGACGGACGGACGGCGGCGGAGCGGACGGACGGCGGCGGACGGACGGACGGACGGAGGACGGACGGACGGACGGACGGACGACGGACGGACGGACGGACGGACGGACGGACGGACGGACGGACGGACGGACGGACGGACGGACGGACGGACGGACGGACGGACGGACGGACGGACGGACGGACGGACGGACGGACGGACGGACGGACGGACGGACGGACGGACGGACGGACGGACGGACGGACGGACGGACGGACGGACGGACGGACGGACGGACGGACGGACGGACGGACGGACGAACGGACGGACGGACGGACGGACGAACGAACGAACGAACGAACGAACGAACGAACGAACGAACGAACGAACGAACGAACGAACGAACGAACGAACGAACGAACGAACGAACGAACGAACGAACGAACGAACGAACGAACGAACGAACGAACGAACGAACGAACGAACGAACGAACGAACGAACGAACGAACGAACGAACGAACGAACGAACGAACGAACGAACGAACGAACGAACGAACGAACGAACGAACGAACGAACGAACGAACGAACGAACGAACGAACGAACGAACGAACGAACGAACGAACGAACGAACGAACGAACGAACGAACGAACGAACGAACGTACGAAAGCGAACGTACAAATAAACAAACAAACTAACAGACACACACTTACACTCACATATGTCTAAAATTTCACGCAATGCATAACAGTTTTAACTTTCGCTAAGCGTAACGCAACTGAGACACAACTCAGTGTATGTATCTGCTATTTTTCCAGAGCCAGAATTCACGGGAGACAATGTCGCTCTACACTTACTTACGACGTCGCCTCAGACGCAGTCTTGTAATAAAACTCGCGTGTCTATGTTGCGCTTTCGTCGCCACAACGACCTTCTTATCGTCTTCAACCCGCGTTCTCTCCGGGCGCCGTGCCTCTTCACATGAATCGATGAAGATCAGCCTGAGCCTGTCACGGCTGGGAAACAGTTCCGACCACGCCGACAGATGCCTGCCGCCCCAAATGGAGCTGTGGCCGCCTTCATTCCGGGCGATGTTCGTCAAGCCAAAACCTCTAACTTGTTCGAGAGCCGAAGAAAATTGGGTTTACGTGGACAGAGGACAGTTCCAGATCTCTGTCGCAGCGATAAAGCGCCACGGTGCGATCAAGTGTGTGTACACGCCTCTGATGAGAGGCGATGATGACTTCAAGACGGTCTGGGGAGATCCGATAAAGGACATGAAGCCAGGAACACGGATACAGAAAGATTTCTTCAAGGTGGATTGTACGGCGAGTGACGGGAAGACACACTTCAACATTCACGCCGGTATTGCACCCGACCCTGATCCCAAACCAGAACCGTCATCCAACACGAAGAAGCCGCTAGAGTTGAACATTCTAATGGTCGGGTTTGATTCGGTGTCCCGGTTAACGTGGATGCGTAGCGTGCCAAAAACATACGATTACTTAGTGAACGTCCTGGGAACCACCGTCTTGGAAGGGTATAACATCGTAGGGGATGGAACCCCACAAGCGCTCCTCCCGATCCTGACCGGGAAGACTGAGTGGGAACTACCGGAAGCGCGTCGGGGGCAGCCGGAAGCTAAGCCAGTCGACGGACACCCGTGGATTTGGAATGATCTGAAACGACTCGGATACGTGACCCAGTTTGCGGAAGACCGCGTCCACATCGGCACATTCACCTATCGCATGCTGGGCTTCAAGAAGCAGCCGGTGAACCACTACATGAGGACGTATTACCTGCAGTCGGAGAAGATCGGTGGTCTCAGTCGATACCTGTGCACGGGATCACTGCCGCGTCACGTGGTCTTTCTCAACTACGCGCGCGACCTCTTCCGGACATATCCGGCGAGCACGCGCAAGTTCAGCTTCCTGTTCCAAGGGGAGTTGTCGCACGATTCGACGAATCTGATGCAGCTGGCTGATGACGACATCGTCGAGTTTCTGAAGGACATGAAAAGCAGCGGACATTTGGACAATACCGTTCTCATCATGATGTCTGACCATGGCGCACGATTCACTTCCGTCCGACAGTCGGTTCAAGGTAACTGTGCAATCTAAAGCCCTAGTCTTCTCAAACCTTCCTGTGATGTATTAACTCTTACCTTCAGAATCTCCCATGTGCGTCTAGTACTTCTGCATACATGCAAATACAGGCATGCGCGCATATGTACAGGCATGCACACATGGACACATGCGCACATAAACACTCACTCACCCACTCACCCACTCACCCACTCACCCACTCACCCACTCACCCACTCACCCACTCACCCACTCACCCACTCACCCACTCACCCACTCACCCACTCACCCACTCACCCACTCACCCACTCACCCACTCACCCACTCACCCACTCACCCACTCACACACTCACCCACTCACCCTCTCACCCACTCACCCACTCACCCACTCACCCACTCACCCACCCACCCACTCACCCACTCACCCACTCACCCACTCACCCACTCACCCACCACCCACTCACCCACTCACCCACTCACCCACTCACCCACTCACCCACTCACCCACTCACCCACTCACCCACTCACCCACTCACCCACTCACCCACTCACCCACTCACCCACTCACCACTCACCCTCACCCACTCACCCACTCACCCACTCACCCACTCACCCACTCACCCACTCACCCACTCACCCACTCACCCACTCACCCACTCACCCACTCACCCTCTCACCCACTCACCCACTCACCCACTCACCCACTCACCCACTCACCCCTCACACACTCCTCACTCTCCCCCTCACCCACCCACCCACCCTCTCACTCACCCACCTCACCCACCCACTCACTCACCCACCCCACCCACCCACACACTCACCCACCCACCCACTCACCCACTCACCCACTCACCCACTCACCCACTCACCCACTCACCCACTCACCCACTCACCCACTCACCCACTCACCCACTCACCCACTCACCCACTCACCCACTCACCCACTCACCCTCTCACCCACTCACCCACTCACCCATTCACTCACTCACCCTCTCACCCACTCACCCACTCACCCACTCACCCACTCACCCACTCCACCCACTCACACACGCACACCCACCACCCACTCACCCACTCACACCCTACTCCACTCACCCACTCACCCCTACCTCACCCACTCACCCTCCTCACTCCACTCACACACTCACCCACTCACCCACTCACCCACCCACCCACCCACTCACCCACTCACCCACCCACCCACCCACTCACCCACTCACCCACTCACCCACTCACCCACTCACCCACTCACCCACTCACTCACCTCACCCACTCACCCACTCATCCCACTCACCACTCACCCACTCACCCTCACCCACTCACCCACTCACCCACTCACCCACTCACCCACTCACCCACTCACCCACTCACCCACTCACCCACTCACCCACTCACCCACTCACCCACTCACCCACTCACCCACTCACCACTCACCCACTCACCCACTCACCCACCCCCACACACCCACTCACCCCACCTCACCCACCCCCCACTACCCACTCACCCACTCACCCACTCACCCACTCACCCACTCACCCACTCACCCACTCACCCACTCACCCACTCACCCACTCACCCACTCACCCACTCACCCACTCACCCACTCACCCACTCACCCACTCACTCACCCACTCACATATTGGGATCAAATGTAAATATAACTCGGCCAAATCAGATACAAAGACATTGCTTTTTCAGATTTCAATTCAAATACAATTACAATTACAATTACAAATACAAATACAAATACAAATACAAATACAAATTCAATACAAATACACTGCCATTTTTTATTCAAATTTGACTCAAGTATATTGCCATTTTTGAAATTTGATTCAAATGTAATTCAAATACATGGTCCGTGTTTCCTTTATAGTTCAAGTGTATCATTGTGGTTGGAATGTTGTCTTTGGCTTGATTAACTGCTGTAGATTAATTGGTAAACTGTCCTTACCTGTACAACTGTGCCAACTAGTGGATAGCTCTTCCCTGTATTGGAGGAAACCTGGGTTCCTTTGTCTTAGAACATGATGTTTACACAGCAGGTGACAGCAGGATTCTTTGAAGCACCCTGCCTGTGAATACATGCCTCTATGGCTATATACAAACTTCACTGATTTCCCATTGGTTCATACAGCTTCACTGTAGGCCAATTTTCGCAGTGCTGCCTGACCATTGTTGTCCAGATATGAAAAACATTCTGTCGACTCCTGAGCCAGTTTATGTCTGGCAATGTTTACCTTTTGTTGGTATTTGTTATGTGTATTTGATTGTATTTGCAAATACTTTTCAAATATAGACCAAATGTCAAATACAAATACATAGCCTTTTGTGATTTTCAATTCAATTACAAATACAAAAAATTCTGTATTCAAATACAATTTTAAATACAAATACGTATTTGAACCCAACCCTGGAACTCACCCACTCACCCACTCACCCACCACAATTGAATGCTGTTTTAGGAAAACTGGAAGAACGCAACCCGTTCATGTCCATCCGCTTCCCTCCGTCCTTCGTGAAAACTCACCCGGAAGCGATGAAGAATCTGCGAACGAATGCACACCGACTGACGACTCCATTCGACATACACGCCACCTTCGAAGACATCGTCGACTACAAGGCCATCATGCGGGCAGAACTCACACAAGTACGTAGCATTGCTGGCTCGAGAAATATAAACGAAATTCATAATACCATGTACGTTTCCATCGGCCCAACTTAGTTATGGGAGAAATACACGCAATTTTATGTTACAAGTTTTTTTTATTGCATTATAGCATTTCTTCCCGAAATTGTTGATGATTATACCATTATACTACCCTTAGCTGATACCCTACATACATTCCAGAAGTTAGCTTTATTAGTCGTGATGCTGTATTTTTGCGCAAAAGTACATTTGTCCATCGATGTTAGTGTGGGAACCGTGACAACGCACAAAGGTCGTCGTTTGACATCAACACAGAGACGAGAAATTAACAGTTCGACCAGTCTGACAAGATACAGAACAGAAGCGCATTGAAACACTTATTTACATGTCTGGGTGTAAGAAAAACAAAACCAAAAACGTGACAAATGCATGTAACTTGGTGAATATATAGATTAATATGTGAAGAAAATTTTCATTTATTGGACTGTCTCAATTTTTTCCAGTTTAGGCCGCAATTGTGAAATTCAAAATGACTGAATATGTCTGGGTGTAGCGAGAAAACCCATTGCTAATGATATGCTTGTCTGAGTTTAAAATCGGGTTTTTATAAGGCAACTGATGGCACCACTGTGGAACAATAATAAACACTTGTTTCAAAAGAAACACAGCGATACTTCAAAGGGATTCTTTCATTATGTTATGGTTTAATATACACCATTTTTATTAATCCCGTTAACATAATTATTTCATGTAATTTGATGCCTACCTTTTTTAAAGTGTTGTATTAAGCACGAGATATCGAAAGAATATTTGTTTCTAATTTGTATGTCGTCTACAATATATGTGCAAAGCATTGTCATGAATGCTCAGTTAGAAGGACTTCGGTTTTATTCAAAAAGTTCACGTTCTTTAAACTCAATGGTTTTTGTGTGGTCCACAGCGTGTGCATGAATATTCATTATAATCGGGCAGCATAATTAATCAACCACGTATCAGCAACCTCAAAGTGATTCAAATGACAGTTATGTGTTAGTTTATGGCGTTGATAACAGTCAATGTATGCATATATTTGCAAGTCAAAAGTAGCAGAGAAACTAGTTCAATAAAGTACACCACGAATGCATTATAAGCTGTAAAATAATACCTTTAAACAGAGTATATCATACTTTGATATGTTAACAGGAAATACGCCGATGACGGCATAAATAGAATGGTGATTCATGGGAGGTGAATCGACATTAAAATGGCTGCAATAAAAAAATAGGTATCTTTTGTCGAATCATGTGAAGGAAGAATTTCTATTGATTATAATTTGGGATATGAAAGGGACGTTGTCGTGTCCCCAAAAATCTGTTTAACAATGTGCCACCAATATTACAATGATAAGAACACATCATAATATAAAATATATAACATATTTTATTGTGCTCTATACACCGTGTGTTGCTCGCCTATGTCTCCTCCGCGATCTGAGATCTTATCGTTGTTGTCACTACGCAAAACTGAATAAGTGTCTACTATACACTACAGAGTACAGATATTTTATTTATACGCGTACGCCATCTAGCGAATGAATCCGAACTAATCAATAATTTGTAATCTTTCCGCAGCGCGGCATCAGCCTACTGACGGAGATTCCCGAGGCCCGCACATGCAAACACGCCGGAATCGAGCCCCACTGGTGCGCATGTCTGACGTGGAATAAAATTGACGTCAGCGACAAGATGGCGATTCGAGCGGCCGGCGTATTGTTGGCGACTATCAATGCTTTGACCGAGGAACAGCGGTCGAGATGTGTAAGACTGACGCTGGGAAAGATCTCACTGGCTGTCAGGTAAACACGACGAGTTTTGTTTAACTTCTGCGTTTCAGAAGGAGATGGATAAATTAGAGCGCGAGACATATTGCTAAACAGCTACATTGGACAATAAACATTCGGATTGTAGGTATATATATATATATATATATATATATATATATATATATATATATATATATATATATATATATATATATATATATATATATAACATTACACGCACGACACACAACACACACACACACACACACAACACACACACACACACACACACACACACACACACACACACACACCACACACACACACACACACACACACACACACACACACACACACACACACACACACACACACACACACAGTTTGCTTGGATGCAAGACAGTCCCCTCCAATGCAAAATCCTGGCTGCGCCACAGTATTGTATGAAAATTGTAAAGTTACAAACACGACACACAGCTGTACATATACCACATTTTGTTTAATTTGGAGAAGACAATACTGGGGCAGACATGAAATGGATTGCTTGATACACCACAGCAAATGTAAATGCACGTCTTGCTGTAAGCGTGTACATTATCTTAAATAATGTGTTGCATTAATTTATTTTCGCAAATAAATACACTTTCTGACACCATTCTGAAATCTAAGCGATGCGTCACTAAAAATACTTAATGTTCTCAATACAATGTTTACAAAGTCGTGAAGTGCAATACAATGTTTACAATGCCGTGCCGTGCCGTGCCGTGCCGTGCCGTGCCGTGCCGTGCCGTGCCGTGCCGTGCCGTGCCGTGCCGTGCCGTGCCGTGCCGTGCCGTGCCGTGCCGTGCCGTGCCGTGCCGTGCCGTGCCGTGCCGTGCCGTGCCGTGCCGTGCCGTGCTGCGTGCGTGCCGTGCCGTGCCGTGCCGGCCGGCCCGGCCCGGCACCAGGCGCGCAGCGCAGCGCAGCGACAGGCGCAGCGCAGCGCAGCGCAGCGCAGCGCAGCGCAGCGCAGCGCAGCGCAGCGCAGCGCAGCGCAGCGCAGCGCAGCGAGCAGGCAGCGCAGCGCAGCGCAGCGCAGCGCAGCACATGCAATGCAATGCAATGCAATGCAATGCAATGCAATGCAATGCAATGCAATGCAATGCAATGCAATGCAATGCAATGCAATGCAATGCAATGCAATGCAATGCAATGCAATGCAATGCAATGCAATGCAATGCAATGCAATGCAATGCAATGCAATGCAATGCAATGCAATGCAATGCAATGCAATCTGATATGGGCAATCTTAGGGTGAACGTAATTACCAGGTGGCCGCACTAACCGTTTGACATGATGAGTGTTGAACTTTAGGACAACATTAAAATATCTTCTGACACGCTTACTTTCAGGTATAAACCAAACGAGAGCGTCATGCGATTCCGGAAGTCAAAAGACAGCGACGGTCGCATCCCTGACTTGTCCGATCAAATGGACAATGACGCGATGTACCAGGTGGCGATTGTCACCAAACCCAATGACGGTCATTACGAAGGGACACTGTCTTATAGCCAGAAGGAAGACAAGTTCCGGGCCAAGGAATCGGACATTAGCAGGACAAATAAATACGGCTCGCAACCGCATTGTGTGATGGATCGACTTCCGCGGCTACGAAAGTACTGCTATTGCAAAGAGCAGATCACGTAAAATAAACCCTCTGGCAAACCATGAATGTGATCTTATAGATATATATACACACCGCACAAAAAGGGATAGCGTATTGATGCACATCCCATCTGCGCACGTCGATATGAGGCGTGGGTTTATTTTCATTTAGCCGTGCAAAATAGATTCTCAATCCTGACAAAAACTGGCCAGATCTGACCAGACGTAATCCGACCCGATCTGAACATACTTGACACGAGCAGACCCGAGCGTGCACGGCCCCACTTACCCCACACTCGCTAGGTGGCGCCACGGCATCGACGTTTCCGCCTCTAACCTGGTTGCAACTGTTCTCTCAGACGTCTTGTTGGGACTACAATAATTTTTGTATTAGGATTATATTTTTTTACGCTCTTGTTTACGAATGAAACGATGAGGAAATAAAATAAACGTTTTTGCACAAGAAAGGTGTTTTTTGTAAACATATGGATTATATTTATTGTAATCATATAGAATTGTGTACATTGCTAGAAATTAGTTAGCGTTGTACACAAATCTTTTAAACACGTATTTTATGAAAGTGAAATACATAACGCTCGACAACAAATGGTTGAAGACGTGATGACGATAACAGAGCCGACAGCTTCGTCCTGGCCGTCACAACAGTGTTATCTTCGCAACCAAAATATCTTATGGAGACGACAAATTACCCTTTTCCATACGCTGTCGACAATATGTATAAAGGGCTGTTGCCTACCATACAATTGGTTTTTTAGCTTCGTATTTGTTGCTGGTAACACGTCGACACGAAAATGTGTCATATATTTAAAATGACTGATACACTGTAAACATATTTAAAATGACTGATACACTGTAAACATGTAAACATATTTAAAATGACTGACACTGTAAACATGTAAACATATTTAAAATGACTGATACACTGTAAACATGTAAACATATTTAAAATGACTGATACACTGTAAACGTGTAAACATATTTAAAACGACTGATACACTGTAAACATGTAAACATATTTAAAATGACTGATACACTGTAAACTTGTCATACAAAAGAGTTTATTCCATACTCCATGTATCTGAAAGCAAGAATACAAAATAGTATACTTTATATATTAAACGCAACGTATATCTATTCAAGTTACTCCAGACATGTTGTCAAACGTCAAACCAGAATGAGGGGTGAAGTATACACTGTATGTTGATTCAAGAACATGTGATGTTCAGATATATTTTACAATTATGTGGATCAACCGTGGCATGAACCGTGTTAACGTTGATATGTTAACCGCGTGTTTTAAATATGTAGTAAGGTAGCTATGGTACATTTTATGTGATGTCGACGACAAAACGGAGACGGCTTTTTCTATATATTTCATAAATGTTTCTGGCTACCTTAAATTTACATATCAATAATATATTTATTGTCTTTATTCTACTCTCCATGCCGGTTATTTTGGTACAGAAATTATTTAACTCCGTAGTTCTAAATAAACTGTGACAATTTCGTAATTAACAATTGTGACTAAATGGTCATCTAGACATCTTCTGACCTGAATGTAAATGCAATTTTCAAGTGCCGTGTTGTGTTGCTTGCACATGCGAAGGGTTGTATATCAAATGTGAACCAGTAATACCTGTTCGGACTCTTGTTGAAAACAAAGAGTGTGACGAGAGTGACACAGATGTTTAAGATGTTAAGATGTGATTGAGTAACACCTCTATGTGTTTAGTTTCGATTAATGCATGTTATCATCAATTGTTTTTAACAAATATGACATACTTAATAAGTACTAGGTAATGAATCAATACTCTGTCTGCAATAATGTTTATTATCGTAAGGAACGTAACATTGATACAATTAATGAAATCTACTTCGATTTACGTCGCGTCGCGTCGCGTCGCGTCGCGTCGCGTCGCGTCGCGTCGCGTCGCGTCGCGTCGCGTCGCGTCGTCGCGTCGCGTCGCGTCGCGTCGCGTCGCGTCGCGTCGTCGCGTCGCGTCGCGTCGCGTCGCGTCGCGTCGCGTCGCGTCGCGTCGCGTCGCGTCGCGTCGCGTCGCGTCGCGTCGCGTCGCGTCGCGTCACGTCACGTCACGTCACGTCACGTCACGTCACGTCACGTCACGTCACGTCACGTCACGTCACGTCACGTCACGTCACGTCACGTCACGTCACGTCACGTCACGTCACGTCACGTCACGTCACGTCACGTCACGTCACGTCACGTCACGTTTGAACAACACTTAAGGAGTGTGGTGTATGGTTGGTTCGTGGATATGTATAATTTACCGCAATTTTGCTATTGTTTTGCGCTTCCCAGTAGTGAAATGAATGGCTATCATTATGATATATTACATAAATGTTTTGATTATATATTAAGGTAACTATAACTCCTTTTGTGTGATGTCAACTGCCATTTTTCGATATATGGTCCACTGTTTGTACCGGGCTTTCTAAACAACAAACGTATCAATACGATATTGCCAATAATAATAGACCTCATCATTCCTGATATTTTGATACTATATTTAGGTTTATTACTGTATAGCTACTGTCGAAATGTGGAGAGAGAAATAAAAGCAATGCTGCCATTAAGAGACCACATAATCTGTAATGTAAGTGTAATTTTCGGGGTACACTGATTTGAGAGGATTTTATTACTAAAGACGTTTTGAAGTTTAGAGAAAAAACAGGGCAACTCAAAATAGCATGTGGTGTCTTCTTGGACCTCCGAGCGCCGTGACTAGTTGTAGATTGTTAGAACCCAGAATAACGAGCAGATATGACAAGTAGTAAGAACAGGTTTAGACATATAATTATAATGTGTTATCATTACAGCCATGCACGTGTAGATTAGAGGCAGGGTATATCTTGCTGCGACAATATTAATTTGACTGACATAAACAAAACGCACAGAACAACTGACGCATCATTGGAACTGGCAAATAGTCTTAATTATGCTCAACCATCTCGTTAATTAATTAGATAAATTGGCCTATATATCTCCAGCTATGTGATCCGGCAGCTATGATCACATAATGTGAACTGGTTTTGTTGCAGGTGTGAAACAAACGTATTTTTCCTGCTATTAAATGAAATCAAAGAGATTAAAATACTACCTGTCTTTAAATGGTGCATATTAGCAAAATTAGATACTACTTATAATAATAATAAATACATAACAGCAGTAACATTCATTTTATAATAATAATAATTACATAACAGCAGTAACACGTTCCTTTGTTTTCATTTAATTGTTTAATTCAAGAGAATCATCTTTCTATATTGCATTTGACACATAAATCTGAACAAAGTATTGCCTAACAAAAGACTAATCTTTCAGACAACTAACTAGAGCCATGTGCAAAGGCAAGAACATGACATCTGACACCCTTTGTATATATCGAGAAAGGTACAGAAAATAGTCTGACAATAATAAACAATAATAATAATAATAATATTTATTTGGTATAGCGCCACATCCATAATCGTTCGTGGCGCTTCACAACATATTACGATTTAAAAGACATAAAAGATATGTGTATATAATAAGAGTAACAGCTAAACTGTGTTTTTGTTGATGATATAATGGAACATGGGCTAACATATTAACTCAATATTGATTTTAAAAAAGTCACTTGCCCCCTTTTGCCATTGCACGGCCGACTAACGACTAGACGTATACGTACGCGTATGTAGGTGTAGAAGTACGCGTGTGTATGTGTAGAAGTACGCGTGTGTAGGTGTAGAAGTACGCGTGTGTGGGTGTAGAAGTACGCGTGTGTGGTGTAGAAGTACGCGTGTGTAGGTGTAGAAGTACGCGTGTGTAGGTGTAGAAGTACGCGTGTGTAGTGTAGAAGTACGCGTGTAGTGTAAGTACGCGTGTGTAGGTGTAGAAGTACGCGTGTGTAGGTGTAGAAGTACGCGTGTGTAGGTGTAGAAGTACGCGTGTGTAGGTGTAGAAGTACGCGTGTGTAGGTGTAGAAGTACGCGGGTGTATGTGTAGAAGTACGCGTGTGTAGGTGTAGAAGTACGCGTGTGTAGGTGTGGAAGTACGCGTGTGTAGGTGTAGAAGTACGCGTGTGTAGGTGTAGAAGTACGCGTGTGTAGGTGTAGAAGTACGCGTGTGTAGGTATAGAAGTACGCGTGTGTAGGTGTAGAAGTACGCGTGTGTAGGTGTAGAAGTACGCGTGTGTAGGTATAGAAGTACGCGTGTGTAGGTAGAAGTACGCTGTAGAAGTACGCGTGTAGAAAGTACGCGTGTGTAGGTATAGAAGTACGCGTGTGTAGGTGTAGAAGTACGCATGTGTAGGTGTAGAAGTACGCATGTGTAGGTATAGAAGTATGCGTGTGTAGGTGTAGAAGTACGCGTGTGTAGGTGTAGAAGTACGCGTGTGTAGGTGTAGAAGTACGCGTGTGTAGGTATAGAAGTACGCGTGTGTAGGTGTAGAAGTACGCGTGTGTATGTGTAGAAGTATGCGTGTGTGTGTAGAAGTACGCGTGTGTAGGTGTAGAAGTACGCGTGTGTAGGTGTAGTTTTGCAGAAGTACGCGTAATAAACACTTCTCTTTCAGTATAAACAAAGACACATCTATACAGGTAATTTGCTAAAATGAAGTTTATTTTATCGGCAAGCGATCGCTGCATACATCCTTCGCATTTCGCATAGATAACATTTTATGTTATAAATTACAAACATTTACATAAGGTACAACAATCGTTTAACATAGTCAAAGCTTTGCTACGAATGTTTCGAAAAAGGATCAAATAAAGGAGACTATTTACAAAAGAATTACAAAACACCGTCCAAACATCAGCGAATTTTACCATAGAGGGAACATATTTTTCCTTTCGAACAATAACAACTGCAATTTCTACAGCAACGGGAATTGTTAGTATGAGATATGCTAAACAAATAATAATAACGTTTTTACCGGAACGGATAGACTTGGACGTCAAAGATGGAATGTTACCGACAGATAAATGTCCTGCGATCGAATTAGATTGCGCTGCGATTTGACGGTGAGTTCGGACAATGACGCAAACTATTGTTCCGGTTGAGTAAACAATTATAGCGAGCGGCACCAAAAGTCCGAATATAAGAACAAATGATAATGTAGCAGCGACAATTAGTGGAAGTGTTGGTCTGTTTGATTCTGTGTACATACATGAATCGTGATCCCAACCGGATGCTCGATGAGATAATAGAACGCCTGAACCTGCACCAAATATCCAAATACCAGATATTACGATATAACAGCGAGTACGAGTGAGTAGTTGATGATATCGTAATGGCTTCGTTATGGCGACCATTTTACAAACAGTCACCCAGCACAGACTATGCATTGAGGTACAGTTAAACCAAACCGAACATATCGCGTGAACTTTCGGAAGGTATTGAACCATCCTTCGTGCGTTTGGTGTTGCTCGCGAACACACGGCGGCGCTGATGGGCATCGCTGTACATCCGTTGGCGAGATCTGACAGCGTGAGCGAGAGCATGAAGAGAGTAGTGCGATCTTCACGGAGTATCGGGTATCTGATAATCACAGCAACCACGGTGAGGTTTAGCGTGATATTCAACACGATCACGGCACTGATAATCGCAGGTCTGATATCGTCGAAATCGTCGATATCCATTTTACAACGACTTATGCAAGTAGTGTAGTCGGAAGTGAGATATTATTTTACAGCACAGAAGTCAGTCAACAGCACTGTACAAAGCGTTTTCACACTCTACTCATTGGCAGACTTGTTTAAACGAACGTCTAGTTGATATCCGGGAAACATTCTTCCACGCAAACTCGCGAATGTTATTCCTGCTTAGAAATCCACCATTGCCTACGATATATAGCACTGTTTCGTACGATATTCCTTCGACGGATGCACTGCTCAAAGCAATATATACCTGTGTTCAGCAAAGTCTGATTGGTCAAAGTGGCTCAAATCGGGTTTCACTGATTGTTTATCCAGTCACCTTAATCAAAGTTCAAACGCTGCAATCCGACATCACAAATAACACAGACGAAACTATTGTTACTCTGAGTGCTTTCACATCAAGCTAATTTGGTAAACACATATTTATAATTATTTGTGTATGCCGAGATTCGATTAATTAGTAACGTTTCCAACGAGATATCAGTTATTGAATTTCAATTACTACAATAGACAATCTGGTAATATTTAGCAACACGTAGGTAATACGAATACCTGCGTAAATAAGTACATACGTCATATGAAGACGTATCTTTGTTGCAAAGAGACTGATGACTAATTAAAGTGATGTGGAGACGTGTCTTTGTAGCAAAGAGACTGATGAATAATTAAAGTGACGTGGAGACGTATCTTTGTAGCAAAGAGACTGATGACTAATTAAAGTGACGTGGAGACGTGTCTTTGTAGCATAGAGAATGATGACTAATTAAAGTGATGTGGAGACGTGTCTTTATAGCAAAGAGACTGTTGACTAAGTAAAGTGATGTGGAGACATGTCGTTGTAGCAGTGAGACTGATGACTAAGTAAGGTGATGTGGAGACATGCCGTTGTAGCAGAGAGACTGATGACTAAGTAAAGTGATGTGGAGACGTGTCGTTGTAGCAAAGAGACTGATGAACAATTAAAGTGATGAGGAGACGTGTCTTTGTAGCAGAGAGACTGACGACTAAGTAAAGTGATGTGGAGACGTGTCGTTGTAGCAAAGAGACTGATGACTAATTAATATGACAGGCTGTAGCATCTAGCTTAGTCATTTGGAGAAGTGTTGTGACTTTGAAATTGTATACCCCCGTACACTCCTAGTTAGATTATTCCAAAAATATAGACAGTGTAGTGGTCCACGCCAGAGCGAGCCATGTGAATGTGTTTTAACACTCGACAACCTTTCGAGACTTGACGGTGACAATGATTGCTGTGAAACATCGAATATTATTAATTCCTGTGTAGTTTCCTACAGAAAACGTGATCCTGCCCAAAATCAAATTGATGAAACATGTACATGAAGCAGGATTCACATTTGTGAATTTCGTAGCAAATGTATTCATACAAGCACACGTAACTATCTAACTGCATTATTATACATCTACATGCGTACATGCTTACATGGGTGGAAACATAATGATAATACTAATAGAGCTGTATTCGCTACTTTCAACATGCAATGTACATTTCATGTCAAATGGGTATGTGTTCTGGCGTTTGACATGCATACATACATACATACATACATACATACATACATACATACATACATACATACATACATACATACATACATACATACATACATACATACATACATACATACATACATACATACATACATACATACATACATACATAATACATACATACATACATACATACATACATACATACATACATACATACATACATACATACATACATACATACATACATACATACATACATACATACATACATACATACATACATACATACATACATACATACATACATACATACATACATACATACATACATACGGGCATACGTACGTTCGTACATAGGTACGTACTTGCGAATATACATACGTTTGTAGATACGTATTTACAATTGTATGTATGTACGTATCTAAGTACGCTGTAATAACCAAGATTGTAGTAAGCATGTACAAAACTGTACAATAATAAGTAATGATATGCGTAATGTATATGTATACATACGTACGTATGCACGTATGTACGCAGGTATTCGTAGTGTCTACGTACGTACATGTACGTTATGCAAATCCTTAGCTATTATGGTATAGCTCTTGTCCATGCTTACTGATCAATATACACTACTTCGAATGGACAACTGACGTACTTGATTCTCTGCGAAATGTTAACAGATTGACTATAGTATTAACTGAAATTCAGTAACTGATATCTCGGTGGAAACGTTACCCCACAATTAATCAAATCTCGACATACACAAATAATAATAAATATGTGTGTACCAATTTATCTTTAAGTGAAGGCACTCAGACTAATAGTTTCATGTGTGCTATTTGTGATGTCGGATTGCAGCGTTTGAACTTTGATGAAGGTGACTGCATAAGCAATCAGTGTAATCCGATTTGGGACACTTTGACCAATCAGCAGATGTTGGACACGGGTATATATGGCTTTGTTTGTGTATCTGTTGAAGGAATATCGTCACCAAACAGTGCTAGATATCGTAGGCAATGGTGGATTTCTAAGCAGGAATAACATTCGCGAGTTAGCGTGGAAGAATGTTTCCCGGATATCAACTAGACGTTCGTTTAAACAAGTCTGACAGTGAGTAGAGTGAAAACGCTTTGTACAGTGCTGTTGACTGACTTCTGTGCTGTAAAATAATATCTCACTTCCGGCTACATTACTTGCACAAATCGTTGTAAAATGTATACCGACGATTTCGACGATATCAGACCTGCGATTATCAGTGCAGTGATCATGTTGAATATGACGCTAAACGTCATCGTGGTTGCTGTGATTATCAGATACCCGATACTCCGTGAAGATCACACCACTCTCTTCATGCTCTCGCTCACGCTGTCAGATCTCGCCAACGGATGTACAGCGATGCCCATCAGCGCCGCCGTGTGTTCGCGAGCAACACCAAACGCGCGAAGGATGGTTCAATACCTTCCTAAAGTTCACGCGATATGTTCGGTTTGGTTTAACTGTACCTCAATGCATAGTCTGTGCTGGGTGACTGTTTGTAAAATGGTCGCCATAACGAAGCCATTACGACATCATCAACTACTCACTCGTACTCGCTGTTATATCGTGATATCTGGTATTTGGATATTTGGTGCAGGTTCAGGCGTTCTATTGTCTCCTGGAGCATCCGGTTGGGATCATGATTCCTGTCAATCAAGCAGACCAACACTTCCACTAATTTACACTGCTGCAATATTATTTGGTCTCGTTTTCGGACTGTTGGTGCCGCTCGTTATAATTGTTTACTCAACCGGAACAATATTTCGCGTCATTGTCCGAACTCACCGTCAAATCGCAGCGCAATCTAATTCGATCGCAGGAGATTTATCTGTCGGTAACATTCCATCTTTGACGTCCAAGTCTATCCGTTCCGGTAAAAACGTTATTATTATTTGTTTAGCATATCTCATATTAACAATTCCAATTGCTGTAGAAGTTGGAGCTGTTATTGTTGGGAAGGAAAAATATGTTCACTCTATTGTAAAATTCGCTGCTGTTTGGACGTTGTTTTGTAATTCTTTTGTAAATAGTCTCCTTTATTTGATCCTTTTTCGAAACATTCGTAGCAAAGCTTTGACTATGTTAAACGATTGTTGTACGTTATGTAAATGTTGGTAATTTATAAGTTTTATCAAATTACCTGTGTAGATGTGTTTTTGTTTGTACTGAAAGAGAAGTGTTTATTATGCGAACTTCCGCAAAACTACACCTACACACGCGTACTTCTACACCTACACACGCGTACTTCTACACCTTCACACGCGTACTTCTACACCTACACACGCGTACTTCTACACCTACACACGCGTACTTCTACACCTACACACGCGTACGTATGCGCCTGGTCGTTTGTCAGCCGGGGATAGGCAAAAGGATGCAAGCGACATTTTTGTCAATATTGAGTTAAAAATCCATTGTCAGTTCGATTACCTTTGCTCCTCGCGTTTTAGACTAATTTCACGATAAAGCAAATCTACGAAGTATCCCCTGTGACATACCGTCATCGCCGCCGTGTGTTCGCGAGCAACACCAAACGCACGCAGGATGGTTCAATACCTTCCCAAGATTCAAGTGCTGTGTTAGATTTTGTTCAACATCATAACGAGGCTGCTACGATACGAACGCCCCAATACTGTTCTCTGTGGCACCCTAGAAGTGACGTCAGTTGATTTTACATTGAGTCGTTTATTACTACTATTCTTCCAGTTAGGACGGTTTCTATCCATGAAGATATTAGACTTGAATGTAGAATTTATCAGAGGATTTAGTAAAATCTACTGCAGTTTTCTTCTCGTCAAAGATTGTCATGGACTGCTTGAATTATTTGTGTTGCTATTGAACGTTTCCGCATTGAAGCTAGACTGTGATATTGTTCAAGATGCTTAATGGCGCTCCGTTTTTTTCTCAGCATCTGATCTTTTTCTTTTTGTTCATCTCCCAATCTTTCCAAATACGATATCAAATACTCATCGCATTATGTGAATCAGTCATGTTTGCATTTCCTTTATTATATGTCGGCTTTACTTCGGTACAAGATAATGTCAGTACGTGTAGTTGACCGATAAAAGTCTTCAATGGGCGATTCGCCGCCATAGCTAACCAAGCGATATGATATACACTGTAGATAAAATAGCATGGCAAACTGAATTTCGTATGTATTTTATATCACGTGACGTATATATGTTTAGTTACAAGTTGAGTGCGTTTGGAAGCAATGTCTTAACAAAAACAAGTTGCTTACAATTCAACGTCTGTAAGTAAAACTATACATTTGATGAATAATAGTTTATTTATATTACAATTCAGTGAAATTCATTATCTTGTAATTGCACACTAAGGGCCCCACCTGATTCCAGCTAAATGAGGTCCTGGGCGTGTATTCGTCCGTAGTCTCGTTTAACCGACTCTCGCTCGACTGTATAACTTCGCCGAAAATATAGTCTGGTCACTTAGCGGGCTGTTGAATGTGATCCGCGTAAAGTGCTGCTACCTCGCGAAGCCTATGTAATCGAGGCTAATCCTGCCATAATTCCTGCTTCAGGAATAACTGCAAATTTGTATTTCTGTTTATGGTTGTGTGGATATAAGTTTAATGTGAATAGTTTCTACAATATAATATTATCTGATAGGAAGGATATGCTTATTTAATTTGTTATTAAAAATTTGGCCTGAGAACCAATCGGCGTGTCTACCCTTTTTGGGGTAAGGCTGCCCTGATGGTTACACCGGCAGCCCATGAAACCAGGCGGAGTTGAGGAGGCTAAAAAGTGCTGCCACCTCGCGGAGTCTGGTTAGTCGAGGATATTCTGACTGTTGTTTAGTTCACTTGATTCGCCAACAGGGAACATACCACCAAATGAATTGTAGTCGTGTTCAAAAGAACTGCATTGTGCAGTTGTAAATTTCTGGAAGCACTGAATGTTGGATTGGTTGAGTAGAAATTATGTTTCTGCGTAGTATGGTATCGCAGCTGCGAAATAATTATATTTGTTTAACAGTGATCAGGCGATAATCGGCGATAATACAGGCGATAATCGGCCTAGAGGTGTCAACATTGGCAATCGACGGCTGATTGTAGCAAAAATTAAAGGGCGTCAGGTTAGAGACTGGATTGTAGGAGAAAGAGATATGTCATTTTCACGAATTGTATACACGACATGTGAGAATGGATGCTAACTCATGTCTGAAATTATCAATGCCATGTCTTCAAAAACCTAGCGGGAAATTAAAGAAACGATATAATGGCCGGTTATGAGGAAATAAATTATGGTATCAACCCAGCAATAAGGAAACCCTTGTGGCGCCATCATTCGGCTTTCAACATTACGAATTCGTATATACGCCAGATGGCAGCACTGATTTGGTAAACTGCTATGTATTTATACTATGTATCAGCCTGGTCTCCTGTACATTATTTTGTGTAGCAGATATATCCGTGCGACCGGGTACTGTTTAAGTGTCGAGTGTAACGCATCTTCATGCAAAATGGCCCTGACAGATCCCTACGATAAGGGTTTTATATAACCGAGTCGATCTAGTTTACTGACTTAAATAAACGTGACTGTTTGACCCATGAGAACAGCCTCCATTTGAAGACGGATAAAAAAATTCTGGAAAATCCAGGATAACGACAAGTCCGCCCAATCGCATCAGTTGGACAGTTTTGTGTATTCGAATATTTGCTTCTACATCACAAACCTTGCTTGTAACACGAACAGCGTGCAGCCGAAATCACCTAAAATTATATAGCATGACTGGAGGCTGACAACACTCCTCGTGAGCAATTTAATTGGCTGCGCCTAAAAGAGGAGTTTTTCAAAATGATGAGTCAGTGGTAGTGATCCAAGATACTCACGAAATCAGCAGCAGCGCCCCCTGGCGCGCGAGGATGGCATAACGCATCCAAACGAGTAAAAATGCAAAATTCCATGTGCAGTAGAATGGCACAATCGATATTTGTATAACGCGAACCGCGTGAAAAAATTACCACATTTGGCACATGTGTTCCTTAGTACCTTACAAAACTTTCAAAGAATGCAGGCCGATTTTAAAGGTCAACATGTTTTTCAGTGTCAAACGTGAATAACGTTATTATTAATGTCTAAAGATATGTTGACATTTGACATATTTCTGCTGTGTTGTTTATTGCAAAGACATTCTGTTACGTTGTAAAATGTATAAACGTCCATCGATTCACAATAGCTTGATAATGTTTAATATTCATTTAATATATTTATATATTTTCATATACATTTTAGCCTAGTATTGATCTTCATATTACTTTATTACTTTTTGTGTAAAAAAATATTCCTCCAGTTCACTCAGCTGTATAAATGAGTACGTGGCTATAGACAGTGGTGGACATGCGCACGAGTAGCCTTCGCGCATTAAATTCAGGGTGGCTGGCTGCTTCCCAGTGAAGTTGAGAGGGTGTTTGGTTGAACAGGTCTGCCAAGAAAGTGGCGTTTTGAGCAGTCCTAAGTATTGGATACTGTGTTATACCTGTTCTCGTACCTTTACTAAGCAACCTTTTCACGTGATGGATTTGTCAAATGACATATAGTATCGCCATCACAGTCGATATTGTGATTGACTTTCCCCATCACGTTTTCCCGTCTAAAACAATTTATGTATTCAGAACATTGCCGATTGTTTACATCACTCTCAACATAAAGCACGTGACCATCCGTCAAGTTACGCCTTGCCAAACAAAAAATATTATAATATATATATATATATATATATATATATATATATATATATATATATATATATATATTTGTTATAGCACGGTCCACATTGTATGTTTTAATAAAGCAAAACCAATGTTTAAATTCAGCTTTTCAATAGGTATCACACATTCACAGGCAGAGGCACGAACGCTTGCATGCACGCGAGTGTATGGTGAGCATGCATGCGTGCATGTAGGTGTACGAGCGAATGAGTGAGTGTGTGAGTGTGTGAGTGTGTGAGTGGGTGAGTGGGTGAGTGGGTGAGTGGGTGAGTGGGTGGGTGAGTGGGTGAGTGGGTGAGTGGGTGAGTGAGTGAGTGAGTGGTGAGTGTGGTGAGTGAGTGAGTGAGTGAGTGAGTGGGTGGGTGGGTGAGTGAGTGAGTGGGTGGGTGAGTGAGTGAGTGAGTGTGTGACTGACTGACTGACTGACTGACTGACTGACTGACTGACTGACTGACTGACTGACTGACTGACTGACTGACTGACTCACTGACTGACTGACTGACTGACTCACTGACTCACTGACTCACTGACTCACTGACTCACTGACTCACTGACTCACTGACTCACTGACTCACTGGCGGAGTGACTGAGTAAGGGAGCGAGAGAGCGGGAGAGCGGGAGAGCGGGAGAGCGGGAGAGCGGAAGAGCGAGAGAGCGACTGAGCGACTGCGCGAGAGAGCGAGAGAGCGAGAGAGCGAGAGAGCGAGAGAGCGAGAGAGCGAGAGAGCGACTGCGCGAGAGAGCGAGAGAGCGGGAGAGCGGAGGAGCGAGAGAGCGAGAGAGCGAGAGAGCGAGAGAGCGACTGAGAGAGCGACTGAGCGACTGCGCGAGAGAGCGAGAGAGAGCGAGAGAGCGAGAGAGCGAGAGAGCGAAAGAGCGAGAGTGAGTGAGTGCGTGAGCTAACGAAGAATGCGCACGTTCGTGCAATTTCCATTACGTCTCCTCGTTGTATTCGTTCTTGCAGCGTAAACACAGATGACGTCACCTAAACTTCACACGTCGCCGTCATTCACTTCTTTCCCCGTCACACTCTCACATGTTTACGTCTCTCGTAGTAGTTCATATACCGGACATCGCCGGAACCACATAGTCACAAACACGCTACCTCTGTCTCACTCTCACTCTCACCAGTCGTCCCCCCCCCCGGAACAAACCACCCGCGGGGGTCGGGGAGGCGAAAAAGTAAATACCCCTACACAGAGAAAGACTGCATTGAGAGACGTACGTCGCGGGGGGTACAACTAATTTGACGCGCTCGACGGAATTGGACGGAATAGGTCTTAACGGGTGGCGACTACTTCGTCTAATTACTACATTCACGCTGTATTTTACACCTGGACATGATTGTCGCTAATTGTTGACATGTCCCGCGCTGGTGTGTGGTTGTCACTTTGACCACGTGACATCTTGTCGTGACAGGTCGTCACCTCCACCGTACTATGGCCTATGGTGACCGAGATGTCATCATCGCAGATGCCAATTAAGTTTCCGAAAGTGACGTCTACAACGATGGATTCAGACGAGTTGAAAGTGTGCGTGTGCGTGTGCGTGTGCGTGTGCGTGTGCGTGTGCGTGTGCGTGTGCGTGTGCGTGTGCGTGTGCGTGTGCGTGTGCGTGTGCGTGTGCGTGTGCGTGTGCGTGTGCGTGTGCGTGTGCGTGTGCGTGTGCGTGTGCGTGTGCGTGTGCGTGTGCGTGTGCGTGTGCGCGAGCGCGTGCGCGTGTGCGCATGTGTGCGCATGTGTGCGCATGTGTGCGCATGTGTGCGTGTGTGCGAGTATATTTGTATATATATATATATATATATATATATATTTGTGTGTGTTGTTTTATATATATATATATATATATATATATATATATATATATATATATATATATATATTATATATATATATATAATAATACATCGTATACTATACCATTGGAAAGCTTAATATATATATATATATATATATATATATATATATATATATATATATATATATATATATATATATATTAGTTTTTATATATATATATATATATATATATATATATATATATATATATATATATATATACAAGTCTTTCTCAGTACATTTTTGAATAGTCTGCCTCACTCCGTTGATTACAGTTGGTTTCTTTTTCATTTTTCAATTACCTATATGTAAGCGTAGGTTCACGCTTTACCCTTCTGCCATTTTTGCCTCTTTAACTTACAGTAATTTGTGTAATTCTTAGTATGCATCGTCAATAATCGCAATGATTAATATACTACCTACATACATATCGGTGATTTACTTCTGCATATGTGGTTGTTGAAGTCATCCTATTTCAATGGCCAAGACGACGTAAATTTCAATCGCGCTTGTCGATTTCACCCCGGAGCGAAGTCAGCTTGAAGTCGTTGCTATGACGGCGCGCTCATTGTGCCGCCTGGCGGGCCCGTGGAGAACCACAGTGAAATCCACTTAGGCGCTGGATTGCCATCATTGTGTGCCCGCCTTATAGAGAGCTCCAAAGTAGCGTCCCGTTGGTACATGAAGTGTTGGGCGGA
>JAODUO010002017.1:15000-20000 GCA_025642075.2 Ridgeia piscesae | reverse complement strand
GTGTATGTCGTATGACAGCATTTCGAGAAAACAGTTTGTTCTCATACGATAGAGTCGTTCTCAGTGACTCGACAAAATTGATTTTTAAAGCTGCTTAGAAGTAGAAGGCAAATCCAGAGTAATTTGTGACACGATGTTCTGCATCATTGCAAAAGCAGATGTTATCTCTTAGTTTTACTCAAACAAATTCAAAATCGATGTAGCGCGTGCGTTTTGTGATTAATATGTAGCATTGTTATTACAATAATTTTTTCAAATTGCACAAATGGATACATATATTCATATACACATGCATGATTACATACATACACTTATACGTACATACATACATACATACATACATACATACATACATACATACATACATACATACATACATACATACATACATACATACATACATACATACATACATACATATACATACATACATACATACATACATACATACATACATACATACATACATACATACATACATACATACATACATACATACATACATACATACATACGCGCATTCTTGTTTCCGTTATATACAGATAGTATACTTAGACGAACTATGTATAAAACATGTAGTCCGTTTTAAGAACAATAAAAAATTCCCGCCTTCATATTGCAGATAAGACTATCCTTCCGAAAGGACTAAAATACATACATACACACATACACACGCACATAGACACACATACACACATACACGTGTCTACCGCCTGCCTTCTACCTTACCTGCCTTACACCTACCACCTACCCACCACCTTACCTTCCACCTGCCACCCAGACCTACCACCTTACCTTACCACCTTACCACCTTACCTGAACTACCTTACCTACCTTACCTACCTCCACCCTTACCACCTTGCCACCACCACATACCACCTCCACCACCTGCCACCTGAACCTACCACCTTACCACCTGCCACCACCACCTTACCTGCATACCCACCCATACCACCTTACCACCTTACCACCTGCCACCTGGGCCTACCTGCCTGCACCTACCGCCACCTGCCACCTGCCTGCCTGCCCTGGACAAATACACACGCACCTGCCTGCGCCTGGACCACACACACACGCCTGCACCTGCCACCTGCCTACATACCACCCACTTACCTACCTTACCTACTGCCTGCCTACCACACTTACATACACACACACACACACATACACGCACACGCACACACATACACACGCACACACGCCTGCCACATACACGCCTTACACATACCCTGGATATACACACTTACACACGCTACCACCACATACCTTACACACATACCTGCCTTACCTGCACCCATACCGCATACCTGCACACACGCCACTGCGCACCCACCTTGCCTTACCTTACCTGCCCTGCCCTACGCACACCCTCACGCACGCACGCGCGCACGCCTTGCCGCCTGCCCATGCCTGCCACCTGCCTTACCTGCCTTACCTTACCCACCTTACCCACGCACACGCGCACACGCACACGCATACACACGCGCACACGCGCACACGCACCGCACCTTGCCGCCTCCGCCTGCACGCACCGCACGCACGCGTATGCGCAGCCTTGTGGCAGTACTTGTATTATGCGAGGCTGTGTGCCGTATGTGGCGCAGCAACGTGTGTAGCGACCTTGTAGCGACCTTGGCGGGCGCTTGTGCGACGTTGTAGCAGCGTGTAGCGTTGTGCTGGCGACATGGCGACGCTGCTGACGCTTGGCGGTGCTTGCGTGCGGCCTTGCGGCCTTGCGCGTTGTGTGGCGACGTGGCGACGCTTCAGCGTGTGCTTGTGACCAGCAACCTGTGACCTTCGTGACCAGCGCTGGTATGCCGTGACGCCATGCAGCCTTGTGACGGTAGCAGCCTGTGCGACCGCCGTGGCGACCATGCTGACCTTGTGCGACAGCGACCTTGGCGGTGGCTTGGCGACGCCAGCAGCAACGACGACAACGGCGTGGCGTGCTTGTGTGACGTGGCGACGCCGTGCGACCTTGTGACATGTGGCCATGGCGGTGACAGTGACCTTGTGGCGACGGTGGCGACGCTGGTGGCGGCATGTGACGAAAAGCGGCATGGTGTGTGGCGGCGCGTGTGACCCGTGTTGTGTGCGACATGCTTCAGCGACCTTGTGGCGGTGCTTCAGCGACGTGGCGTGTGGCGACGCTGGCCGTGACCTTGCGCGACGCTGCTTGCGACCTTGCGCTTGTGGTAGCAGCGACAACGACCAGCAGCATTGCCAACGTGGCGACCATGGCGACCTTGTGACCTTGTGGCCTTGACCCTTGCTGGCGACCGTGGCGTGTGACGCCCAGCGTGTGCGTGCGGCGACCCGGCGACCTTGGCGACCTTGGCGTGTAACGTGCGCGTGAGCCTGTGACGGCAGCGTGGCGCCCAGCGGCGACCTTGCGCGTTGCCGTGGCGCTGGCGACCTTGCCGCGAGCGCAGCGGCGCAGCGTGTGGTGTGGCCTTGTGACGCGCGTGGCCAGCGACGCCGCGCGTGTGTGACGCGGCGTGTGTGGCGTTGTACTGCGTATGCGACCTTGTAATATGCATACCACCTTCTGCCTTACCGCAGCCTGCCTGCCTGCCGCCGCGCCCTGCTGCCTTACCTTGCCTGCCTTACCGCGCCGCCGCCTGCCTTGCTGCCGCGCACCGCCATGCCTGCGCCGCCTTGCCGCGCCCTTGGCCGCGCGGCGCCGCAGCGCGCGCCCACGCGCGCGGCGCCGCGGCGCGCTGTACTTGCGGCGCCAGCGCGCGCATGCGCAACCGCGCGCCGCGCGCCACGCGCGCATGTACCGCATGATGCGCGCGACGCGCGCGGCGCGCGCATGCGGACAACGCCTGATTCTTGCGCCTGGTTTCTGTACCTTGCGGCGCCTGCGCCTGCCTGCACCTGCGCCTGCGTACCGCCTGCCTGCAGCCGCCTGCCTTGCTGCCGCCCCGCACGCCACCACCTTCAACACCTGCCCGCCTGCTGCTGCCTTGCGAAAATGTTGCCTTGCCCCTGGACTGCCGCCGCCTTACTGCCACATGCCTGCGCGCCACCGCGCGCGCGCGCCGCGCGCGGCGCGCGCGTACCTGCGCTGCCGCGCGCGCGCAGCGCGCGCGCGCGCGATGTGCCGGCGCGCGCGCGCGCAGCGCCGCCCTTGCCAGCACGCGCGCGCGCACGCTGCCGCGCGCACGCGCGCCTGCAGCGCGCGTGCCGCGCGCGCTGCGCGCGGCGCGCGCGCGCGTAGCGCGCGCGCGCGCGCGTACGCGCGCGCGCGCGCGCGCGCGCGCGCGCGCGCACGCGGCGCGCGCGCGCGCGCGCGCGCGCGCGCGGCAGCGCGCGGCGCGCGCGCGCGCACACGCACACACACACACACGCACACACACGCACACACACGCACACACGAACACACACGCTCGATCGCACGCACGCACGCACGCACGCTCGCTCGCTCGCACGCACACGCACACACGCTCACGCACGCACGCACGCACATACGCACATACGCACACACGCACACACACACACACACACATATATATATATATATATATATATATTTTTATATATATATATATATATATGTATATATATATATATATATATATATATATATATATATATATATTTATGTGTGTGTGTGTGTGTGTACACATGCATACATGCATATATACACATATACACCCATACACACACATACACACACATACACATACATACACACATATCTATACATACATATATATATACGTACATACATACATACATATACATACACTCATATATACACATAATAATGCATATATCCTTGTTTTGTATTGAATGAGTATGAAAATATTGACTGAAATATTTTTCTCTCGGTTAAGGAAGAGAGAAGGACTAGAGGACATGGAGTTACATTAGCAATGAAGCAGTGTAGACTAACATTTTAACAAAGAACAGTAAATGAATGGAACAGATTATCAGCTGATTGTGTAGGTGTTAATATGTTTAAAAATAAAATCGACATATACATAAGAAGAGCGGGGTGTATTTAGATAGACCGGTTGGACTCTTGATAAGCCAAAGGGCTTCCTTGTCCACCTGCCATCCAGAGTTGATTCTATGGGGGCAATCTTGTTATATCTTGTTAAATCTTGTTAAATCTTGTTATAAAGTCTTTGTTAACAAAAACATATCCATTCATGGAATGAAATTCCATACATGCCTACATACGCATAATGTACATACGAACACAAATACAAATACACGCGTGTACAAACGTGCACACATACGTGGCGAAAGTGCAGTTCACGTGTTCACATAATTGACTAAGTGAATGATTGGTCACTCAAACTCTCCTCATGTTTCAACCGCTGCTGCGACCTTGCCCGTTGAATTTAGCAGCGGCTTAAACAAAAATACAGTACATGTCACATTGACATTTATTCCTTACCTTACAAACAACCCACCAGATCTATGACTTTTATGGACACTAAAATCTGATCTTCAACAGGCGAAGACTTTTTACGGCCTTGTGCATCTTAAACCATCCTTTCACGGGTCATCTGTCTACCTGGTCGTAGACCGCATCACTAGTGACGTGATAGTGTACGTGACATTGATCGATGTTTATGTGAACTGTTATGAGGGCTCAGCATTATTCTGCTCGTAGATATGTGAGATAGCGACGAGATGCGAACTACCCCCTGTGTCGTCGTGTTCAGTTTGTCTACACGTCATAGAATGACGACAGTGGTTAAGTATGTGATCACACAAAACGGGTTTACTGCATCCACACATGCGCGAGTGGATGCGACATGCGAAAAGGTCGTAGGTGAAGATGACTGGTCGCATTTCGAATATTGCGGTATGGCCCATATGGTGAAAATAAGGACAAATTTGCATGTTTTAAATAAAACGTACTAACTATTACTTACTCGTTGATATGTCGTCACTCGCTGACTAAATTAATCACGCGTTTAAACATGTTTTCATTTAAAAGATCTGTTTCTCACTCACTCGTTCACTCACTCACATACAAT
>JAODUO010002017.1:0-2500 GCA_025642075.2 Ridgeia piscesae | reverse complement strand
TGTATAAAACGGACAATATCTTGCAAAAGTAAATCGTTTTGCTACCACAAATCCGGTCCAGTTTCTTACCGTGTCGTTGTCGATTTATTACGCACCTTGCCAACTTTTCACGAGCCATTTCGACGCGTTCTATACAAAGCAGTCCTTTTTCATGTTCGTCGTTTTCCTGTCAATTTCATCTGAAGTCCTTTGCATAATTCGCTGAATGCCGCTTTGTACGACTGAGGATGATTTACCGGTGTACGCAATTGATGACGACGTAGCGATGTTTCTGACAAATTACTAGTCTAGCAAGCGTTTGACCCCCATTAAACTTGTGAAGGCGACGCACAATTCGGAAAGGGAATCTGGCAAAAGTGGTCATTCAAAGACATGCTGGTTCAAATGTTGCCCTTTTAACGCGAGAGATTGAATCGAGTAGACGCAAGAAAAATAACGGGAAAGTGACAAGTTGAACTGTGGCGCCTAGGTTCGTTGTAAGCTGTTATTAATGTGTGCTGTGTATATGTTGTATGCATTACATGCCCGAGGGCGGAATGTGTGACTGAGGAAATGGTTGCAACTTGTGTTGACTAGTTCAGTTTAGAAAACAATCCAACTGACGCTATGTCAACATAAAAAAGTACGGATAGCGTAACAGAGAGAAAACCGGACATCCACACAGACAGAGGTATATTCAATTATAGACATAAAGTTGCATAGATACACAGCAGCCACACAGACACAGACACACACACAGCAACATAGAACGACCGACGGACCGACGGACCGACGGACCGACGGACCGACGGACCGACGGACCGACGGACCGACGGACCGACGGACCGACGGACCGACGGACCGAGGACCGACGACCGACGGACCGACGGACCGACGGACCGACGGACCGACGGACCGACGGACCGACGGACCGACGGACCGACGGACCGACGGACCGACGGACCGACGGACCGACGGACCGACGGACCGACGGACCGACGGACCGACGGACCGACGGACCGACGGACCGACGGACCGACGGACCGACGGACCGAACGGACCGACGGACCGACGGACGACGGACCGACGGACCGACGGACCGACGGACCGACGGACCGACGGACCGACGGACCGACGGACCGACGGACCGACGGACCGACGGACCGACGGACCGACGGACCGACGGACCGACGGACCGACGGACGACGGACCGACGGACCGAATGAATGAATGAATGAATGAATGAATGAATGAATGAATGAATGAATGAATGAATGAATGAATGAATGAATGAATGAATGAATGAATGAATGAATGAATGAATGAATGAATGAATGAATGAATGAATGAATGAATGAATGAATGAATGAATGAATGAATGAATGAATGAATGAATGAATGAATGAATGAATGAATGAATGAATGAATGAATGAATGAATGAATGAATGAATGAATGAATGAATGAATGAATGAATGAATGAATGAATGAATGTGTCAAAGTAATGACAGTATGCCAATTTGTTGTAATAATTTATATGAGGAACTTCAAGAAGCAACATAAACATGGACGAAACAAGGTACAAAAATGATTAAGGACTTCAGGCACGACACCATTCGCACAGACACGCGACCCAAGTCTGCAGACACAATTGTATAGCGCGTCAAGATCTTATCTCTTGTCGTCATCTCAAATTGCCGTTTAGCGTGCAAACAGAGATCGGATCCGGCTGTAATAGATTACTGTGAATTACCAATCAACACGGCGTTGAATTTGCAAAAAAATCGCCGCCTTAGGCTGTGACCACGGAATTCTATTTACAAAGTGCGCTTGGGACATAATAATGTAACGGAAACTTTTTATTTAGAATGAACACAGTATGGCGGGAAAATATTGTCAGTCAATCATATTGTCAGACAATCAGCAAGTGCGTAATACGTTCGTTCGTTCGTTCGTTCGTTCGTTCGTTCGTTCGTTCGTTCGTTCGTTCGTTCGTTCGTTCGTTCGTTCGTTCGTTCGTTCGTTCGTTCGTTCGTTCGTTCGTTCGTTCGTTCGTTCGTTCGTTCGTTCGTTCGTTCGTTCGTTCGTTCGTTCGTTCTCGTTCGTTCGTTCGTTCGTTCGTCGTCGTTCGGTTCGTTCGTTCGTTCGTTCGTTCGTTCGTTCGTTCGTTCGTTCGTTCGTTCGTTCGTTCGTTCGTTCGTTCGTTCGTTCGTTCGTTCGTTCGTTCGTTCGTTCGTTCGTTCGTTCGTTCGTTCGTTCGATTCGTTCGTTCGTTCGTTCGTTCGTTCGTTCGTTCGTTCGTTCGTTCGTTCGTTCGTTCGTTCGTTCGTTCGTTCATTCGTTCGTTCGTTCGTTCGTTCGTTCGTTCGTTCGTTCGTTCGTCCGTCCGTCCGTCCGTCCGTCCGTCCGTCCGTCCGTCCGTCCGTCCGTCCGTCCGTCCGTCCGTCCGTCCGTCCCTCCGTCCGTCCCTCCGTCCCTCCGTCCGTCCGTCCGTCCGTCCGTCCCCTTTCCCTCCCTCCGTC
>JAODUO010002016.1:2500-45913 GCA_025642075.2 Ridgeia piscesae | reverse complement strand
GTATACGTGTAATGTTTAACATCTTATGCAGCACCATTATCTAAAGTAATTCGGAACAACAATTTTATATCACATTTCTATGCCTGCGTCATACCTGGAAGCGTGGTCGACAAGCAAATCTACATCACTGTAAAACCGCGTCAGGAAGACATTGATGCAGCTGATGAGTGCGTTGAACAATATGTAACAGAAATAAGGATGTGGATGAAAGCAAATTCTTTGAAGCTAAACGACTCTAAAACAGAAGTAATTGACATTGCATTCGGTTGAGCTCAACTGCTAAAGATAATCGAGCTGCATGCGTTACGCTTACGGTTTCGCTGTATTATTTTCCGCTGAAACAGTAGCCTACGGAAACAGATAATTTACGGGTAGGTAAAAATTACTACGGTGAAAATATATTTTGTGAACATGGCCTTTTTCGTTTGTATTTTGATAAAATCACTCGGCCTGGGTCATACCTGGAAGCGTGGTTCGCAGCGTCACACATTTCGCGCTACATTGATCGTTAGCCAATCGTCTTTTTGCCGTCGACCACCTCACCAAATCATCAACCTCGTTTTCGTTTTTGTCTTTCGGTGACGTTCGTGTGTTGGCAGCCATCGACGCTCGTTTCATTTCAAGAGCATAGACAACGTATTAGATTTACGGAGAGGAAATGAGTGGAAGATGGAGACCGAGAAAAAAGAAAAGCAGGCGAAACTCTAGCACTGTCAACCGATATTGGAAAAAAACAGATGTCAGATATTTCTATTGAGTTCCACGAATGCATACCCACGCACTGATTGTGCCATGTATGCACGGTGTAGTGTTTGTGAGTTTGACTTCTTCATATCTCACGGTGGGTTCGACGATGTCGCGAGAAATTTAAAATCAATATGACATTACAGAAGAACAGTCCTTGGACAATAGGGCCTGTAAGTGGGTCACAACACATGGCGTGACTCCGCGCGACTGGAGCTTATTGGGGACTAAGCGAGACTAATTGGGGACTGGACACAAGAATAATATTCTAACGATGGATGATAGTTGTAGCTTCCGACTGATGAATACTAGGAAAATCAGTTCATAAATATCTTGTGTTATACGTTTCTTATCTTAAATGTCCGATTTAATATTGAGTTTATCACACTATCATAGACACAGCGATTTACGTAGTGCAGATAATAGACATGATGTTTACAGTTAGGCCGTATGTGTCTTTTACGGGATTTGCGTTTTACATTGGCGTCATTGCTGTACGTTGTGGTTTCGATAAGCACTTATATCTGACAAGTTGTCTAAATGCACATAATCATAACACATGTATACGTTTGGCCCAAACAGGTTGTACTGCGCGAAAACTGGCACTCTTCATTATTAGTCAAGGACGTGATCGGCAAACACAAGTACTTGCCGCTATTGCCATGACAACCACCATAATAGTCTATTAAAATTCATGATTTCCGTGATCATTGTTACTGGCAAAGTGTTCCACTGCTTATGCTTGTAATAATCCTTCGGACAATATAACTGAAATACCCTATTTCGGAACAGTTCGATTATTACGACCAAAAACAAAACAAAGCCCTATATGTTAACATAGAGTTCTTTACCGGGGACGGTGGTAGGGGTGGCGTGTCCAAAGTCAATCTAGGCTAACGCCATCTATCTTAGAAGAACAAACAGTAAATAGAAAAAATAAAAGATGTATAGAATCGGGAAAAACAAACATGATTTGTAGTTCGTGTGACACCCCCTTGCCCTTGCTTCGTGGGAGTGACATATTCACAGTCTATCTACTCTTACATTATCTGTCTTTAATAACAGCAAACAATAAATGGAGAATAATAAATAAAACATTTATGAAATCGGGATATAACAAACATGATTAATAAAACATGATTAGCAGTTCGCATGACACTCAGTCTGTATCAATCGATACCTAACCAGTAACCTGATTGTGGCCCTCGATTTTATTCAAACATGCCCTCTTGTTCCTAGGATTTCTGGCAAATTCTGAGCGATTCTACCTCATTGTGTTCAAAAATCTGTAGAAGAAAAACGTTATTCAATATTGACAATTACAAGTTGTGTTTATTTTGAAGTGTATTAATTTCTCCACATGCCTGTACACATAGAAATAGGATTTAGTCATACAATGTTGACATTTGATCACAGTTAAATTATGTTATTCTATTTACCAACTGACATTTGAAAAAAGAATCCCTGCTACTGCCCTAGTCAACCCAATGATGAAAATGTAGCGACACATGTTGGCTTTGCACCAATGACAACAATTACATAATTATGACGGTTATTGTTCAAGTTACACTATATTTTGTCATGAAAAATATAAGAATAATATTTTTCGAAATGGCCAACATTGTATTATACAGGTATATATTGAAATATCTCTGTGATAAGGACATTGAATCAATAAATTTACTTGAAACTGTGTTTATTGTCAAGTTCGGATGAATCTTCTGACACACCAGAACCATCTGGATCGAGTACATCCGGCGGAGATGACGTCATGACACGATGTTTTATTGAATAAACACAGCTTCAAATCAGTTTACTGATTCAATGTCCTTATCACAGAGATATTTCAACACATTCCTGTCACACACATCACATTATACACACAGCATGGCTAACACTAAGTAATAGGTCTCACCGGTCTAGTCAATTTCTATAATTTCTATTTGGTTTCCCTCAATATGCCCACTTGCCGTGCCAGACATTTTCGGGCTCCCACTTAACGTTTCTTTCTTTACCCGAACTAATGACGAAGCTGACAGACTCTGTGGACATACACGCAGCCTTGGTGCGTTCCTCGATCACGTCATCCCTGATACAATCTGGTGCTGAAGTCGACAGAGAAATTGGTGCTTGTCTCATTTATTTCTTATTTATCGTGAACTGGTGAAGAAATAGGGGTAGCTGTGAACAAATCCAGCAAGTGTTCCAATTCATCATCAGATATGTTTTCCTTGACATCGGCAGCACTGCTGCTTGCCTCGGTTATGTCGTTGGCGACGTGACCTGGTGAGTGAGTGGTGGTAGAGTCCGCGCCTGTGCTCGTGGTTTCCACCAACTCGTCTGCATTGTTCCGTGTCTCATTTCTGTCAATGAAAACCGTACCAAAACACTTAAACTGGCGTCACATCTACGATTAAAATACGATAATAATTGGGATTTAGACAACTTTTCAACATACATTTTGCTAGTATTTGATATTGCAGACGAGACACCTTCTCAGGTCAGGTCAAACACTGTGTCTCGGCATTATTTATACGAATAATAAGTTATATAACGAATGTTTTATTTTATTTACTATTTTAT
Source organism: Ridgeia piscesae (assembly GCA_025642075.2). NCBI lineage: Eukaryota > Metazoa > Annelida > Polychaeta > Sabellida > Siboglinidae > Ridgeia > Ridgeia piscesae. Next base: position 42,586 of record JAODUO010002016.1, on the reverse strand, counting down.
ATATAGGTCTATATTTAGAATAGTTTTTTTAATAAAATTTGTCATCCAGTTTCAGCTACTATTTTAAGTACGTAAGAGCAACGATGTTGATTCGGGTGCTATACAAATAAATTTTATTATTATTATTAGGTGGTGACAGGTACCTTCGAGTAATGGTTTTGATGTTTTGTGTCCAGATAGTCGCTAGATGGTGACACCATTTTCTGCCATGTGACGGTTGTATTAACTTGAACTGTATTTTTTGTGGGTTTTGTAAATATATATCATGAAGTTTTCATAGCGACAATGTTTTTTGTCGGATGACTATGAAATGTCGTGCTTATTTATGTATAAGCCATCCTTGAATTATCTTGTGACTACTAAGAATGTGTGTGTGTGTGTGTGTGTGTGTGTGTGTGTGTGTGTGTGTGTGTGTGTGTGCGTGCGTGCGTGCGTGCGTGCGTGCGTGCGTGCGTGCGTGCGTGCGTGCGTGCGTGTGTGTGAGCTAAATACTTTCTGATTTTTCCGATCGTTTCTCTATGTTCAGTCACGCACAATCAAGGTGTCTGCATTGTGTACACAATCATGTGCTATACAGGTCAACATTGAACAAACTATGAACCTACCCTCAAGTGATGCTATGCTACAGCTGGACCACGTGTTAGTCGGGATAGTATTTCTCAAACACAGAAGATTCCTCTTTGTCCCCACCCGCCAACAGTGTGAAGCCGTGCCTCGCGACTGCTGGTGCCTGAAGGTGTGTCTGCTGTGGCCGGCTCAGCTGTGTCCAAACGTCCGAGGAAGGAAAAGACCGTGCGGGTGTCACCTCCCACAACGTAAATTATGTCGTTCATTGTGACAGCAGCTCCGCAGTTGCACACCTCTGGCATTTCTGGCAGTGTGCTCCACTTGTTCAGTTTTGTATTGAACACCTGTGTGCAACGCAAATTATTGGTCGACGCGTCTACGCCACCAAAGACGATTTTCTTCCTGTACGTCGTGACTATGGTGTTACACACCGCGTTGACCAATGTGGCGATGTCTGGTGCAGACACTCAACAGATGCAAGTACTTTATTGCCAACATCTTTCCCTCCAACAACATAGACGCAATCCCCCACCGAGACACTGATGTGGCCGTATCGCTTCATGGTAAGTGGTGGCATCTGCTCCCACCTCTTCGTAGCCATGTCAAACAGCAAGCATTCGTTCGTCGCGCCCCTGTTGTAGCCGCCGGTCAGCCCCTATGCCTCGGTCGGTGTAACACACGCTGTCTAAAAGACCGACCGACTGTGGCAATGTCGCCAGCTCTTTCCAACAACCTGTGTCTTCCTCGTAGCACTGACAGAGATAGTTCTTCTCGTCTTCGGCCTACTTCGACGTCTGCCCGCCAACCAGAACGAGGCGAGACTTCATGCGGCAGTTGTTCCGTGGCACTGTGCGGCAGCTGCTGATTTCGTGCTGCCGTACCGTAGTTGCCTGAAACGTTATTGCCTCGTGTAGATATGCAAAACCCGTCGGCGTCAACATGTCATACATTCCTTTCACATGGTGCAGATAGTCGCTCGTGCAATGTGGCAGACGGACGAACTGAAGGATGGATTCCAAGAAAGACTTCCTCTTGTCGATGTGATGCTGGACCCAACCCAGCACCGCCTCGAAGACAATGTCTTCGCTTTCTACAGAGAATCATCATCTTTGATGGGCTCGATCAGGTCCTCGCAGTAGAACGTGTTGAACTCATCGCTAAACGCGACAGTCTCGAACTCGGACTGCGTAATTCGCTTGGCGATCTGTTGCAGCTTGTCCAAGCAGTACAACCTGGCAGACTGGTAGAATCCAACACAATTGGCCGGATCGACATGCTTCAACGTAAAGTTCTCACACGCCGTCTTGAGTGTGTCCAGCTAAAAGACGTCGCATGCCTTGACCAATCTCTCCACGTTGTCGACGGCCGGCTCAACTTCACCCGTGTAAATATAGTCGATTGTGGTGCTCAGTACATCAGACTCAATGTCTGATGCTGACTCGCTTTCTTCAAAGCCACAGCGGAACATCGCGTTGAAGTAATCACTCGCGGCCGCCAGAACGTTACGGTGGCACCGGATGTCGACGTCACTCGACTGCAACGTCACATCCGTGTACTGGTCGGCCTGACGCAGTCTTTGCATACGCTTCATGAAGGCATCCTGATATGACTTGTCAGTTGTCAACAAACGTCTCCGCCTTCGCAGTAGAGGACGCCACAACAACAGCAAGGCACAATCTGTCACCAAAGCAGCATAACCAGAATAGGACATTCTCACTACCCACTTGACGTACCGTGCCGTCGTTTAAGATATTAAACCCTGTATTATCATTACACAACATCGGCCGCTATGTTTTATGACCGCAGAAAGGCTTTACAGTGGACATATTGTCACCAGCAGGCCATGACAATTATATGTGATAAACTGTTGATTATTGTATGTTACATGTATACAGATATGTTACCTGGCGTGACAAAATTGAATATAATGTCCGCGTCGCGGCAGTTGGCCGCGGGAAAAGATAGGATATTGAAAAGAACCAAACATGAGGTTAAATTGGATTATAAACAGAATGCAAACGGATTTGCGTTGCTATCGCCGAGGTTGTGAACAACATCACCGGCAGTACTGGACACGGGTTCCTGAGCTGTGGACACAGTCTTGGTTGTTGAATGTAGAACTGGAATTTGAACCGATTGCGTCTCGTTACAATTATATCATGATCGGATCTTGAGCAACCGCAATCAGCTTTGATAAAGTAAGTAAAATCAATTTCACTAACGCGGAGACGTCAAATGAAGTTCGAGAGGCCAATCAGCTGCGCGTTGTTATTAGTCTATCTGCACTGACGTAACACGGGAACAGTGCTTCTCGACATAAAGACAACGCAAATACCACGGCGTGTGGGCTACCCATTGCTGCAATGCACCTGGCCAGTGGCCACCCTGATCTCACCGAAGAACCCATCTTATGACAGCACCGCTCACATGCACGCACGCACGCACGCACGCACGCACGCACGCACGCATGCAGTCGACACATTTTTTTCGCCCTCCCTCTATCGCACTCTCCAGTCCCCTTCGCTACCTTCCGTCTGCCTCCCTTTCCCTCTCTCCCCCGTCTGTCTCCCGCTCTCTCTGTCTCAGTCTGTCTGTGTCTCGCTCACCCACCCACCTAGAATCTACCGACTCATTTACTCACCGGCTCACACGCACACAGTATTACACATACACGCACTGTAGGTGTGTAATTATTGACGGCCACAAATAACGTTCAAATAAAAATGAATGGATTAATAACACCAGGAATATATATTGTCGTATGGCGTAATGTCAGAAAATCAAACGCCCATGTTACAACTCGAATAGTTGTAGGCATAAAAAAGAATATGATATGCAGTTATAGAAAAGTCTGGAATACCCATAACGATAGTTTTATCACACGGGAACCTTGGTTAATTTAGTGTACGTTTTGATCGCTAGATGTTGCTCTGTGCATCTCAAAATGAGTTAGCCCTGGCTTAGCCTCGGTTATCCCGGCGCCGCGAGGTGGCTGCCGTTTTGACCCCCCCCCCCACTACCGCTTGGGGGACATTATGTTCTTCCTTACCCCCATAATAAGGTAGAGACGATGATTGGCTCTCAGGCCGACTTTGAAATAATAAATTAAATAAGGATACATTTTTTTCAGAAAATACTATGCAATTTAAAATGAAACATGTCACACATGCTGGTCCTATTGTTGGAGATCCGAAGTGAAAATACAAGGAAATCTGCTTCTTTTCCGGAATTCCGGAGATTCACAAAAAATCAGGAGACTCCCGAGAAATCCGGGACGATTTGCAGGTTCTAATGTATTGTAAACGTTTGGTATATTGTGACATATGTTTAACACATTGCCTTGGTTTTTACATTGAGCCAGCAATATTACCACGGCACAGTCCCCAACCCCCTAATAAAAACCATATTCACGATTATGCGCGACGAAAGTAATGTTTGATTAACGTTTTAGGTGACTGCCTCAGGCACAGCTCAGCCTCAGGCGGCGCTTCTCCTTACCCCGAAATACGCTCAATGGAAAACATTCATCTTCTCACTGGAGGAGATAAACAACTTATCTGAATACTAATTAAAACATACCCATTGTCATTGTTGTGCCGTTGTAAGATACCTTCTGAATGACTGTTGTAAAGGAATATGCCTGTGAGTGTGACACTTGTAAGGACAAGAACAAGGATGTGTGACGTGTGACATGCAGTGCCACCTAGCCTATATGGCATGTTTATAAACACTCTATTTACCGGTTTTATCCGCGTGAGGCCGCTGTCATGATAATGTTTCAAAATTATTTCTCCATGTTTTTGGTCATATTTTAATTGTTAGTAACTCCCAAGTTGGCGTCACGGTGGTGTTGTGTTACTATTACCAGCTGCCTGACATTTATGACAGTGTGAATTGTCTTAGAACGAATCTAAATTTATCATATAGCACATGCACACGCAAGCATGCACGCACGCACGCACGCACGCACGCACGCACGCACCACGGTGAATTGGCTATCTGATGCTAACCATACCCGATTGGCAAGCCCAGCGCTGTATCGTGGCAGGTTTGTTTCGAAAGATAAGGGACGTAACATTGGAAGTTGTTTATATCACCGACTGTTTAGCATTGGGAAAATGTTCGCGGTAGCGAAAGGATGTTGAATTGTTTTCGGTATATTTATAATTTTGTGCGGTGTTTAAATTTTACGTGAATAATATATCCGCACATGGAACCTATGTGGAGCATTACTGTTAGTTTGATTATGGCAACTTAACGGTTATGTCACAAGAATATGTGGTAAACAAGTGCAGCTGAGACAAATATATATACATTTATTGGCGTTTTGTATTTTTCATATATATATATATATATATATATATATATATATATATATATATATAATATATATATATATATATATATATATATATATATATATATATATATATTATATATATTTCATATATATTTATATATATATATATATATATATTTATATATATATATATATATATATATATATATATATATTTTATATATATATATATATATATATATATATATATATATATGAAAAATACAAAAGCCAATAAATGTAGACTGCACGGGATTTAGCAGTTACTATAAAGATGTTATTCTCCGGTTACTTTAGAAAATATATTTATTAATCGGTGACGCACAACTATTTGCTTGCGTAAAGATTGTAACTAAACACAGCTGTATTGCACAATTTCGCCGTAATAACCAACGGAATCATAGCTGCTCCAAATAATGTTTTATTAATTGTTCGCAACAGTTATAAAAACACGCATATACACCAACACCGATAATATGTTATTGGTCGTCGACGTCATCTCTAGTTCAATTGTTCTAGTTCTCATTCAGTAGGCTGCGCGACAACGATATTCCCGTTAGTTCGTCTCCACATGTCCACTGTCTCCACCAGTGAACAACGTTTGCGATTGCACAATCGTAGGCGCATTTGCATTCAGATTGCTTTCAAGAAGTCGACATTTTAAACTTGTAAAATTGAAGATGGATTTTTTTCTCAATACACCCATAACAAGACTGAACGCGAGTACTGTATCCGAGAAGCCATCGTTATTATACATGCATCGAACTCACATTTCTACAACGTTTTTGCAAACAGGTCATTCAACACTAAACTTCAGTCTAATACAAGCATGGCCGGGGTTTGGAGAACCCTCTCTGTGTTACATTCAGTTAGAGACACGGACTGTCGGTCAGAAGAACGGAGAATTCACTCCTGCCTGGTACTGTCTGCTATTGTTAAAACTTGAGTCATTTCGTTCACCTTGCGTTGTCTTGGTCTTTGGGGAAAGATCCTGTCTGTTCGGTGTCTATGTCATAGGGTGCAAAATACCCCACCCATGGGGTAAATGTAACCTGTAATGTACTCATCAATTATACAGGAGACTACCCTGAAATTGAAATAAACCGTCAGAGCAGTATCTTAGTAGGACTTATTTTAGTAGGTATGTATACCCCATTAGACAGTGATTAAGTGACTGCCACACTGCGCCGTCCGTCGACGACGTACACGTGTATGACTATCCCCATGCCCCCATTCTGGGTACGTGGGATGACGTCGGTCAGCTTTTGATGGCGTCGGTCAGCTGCTGTTGAAGTTGAAGAATTGGGCGACATCGGCCAGTGCGCCGTCGTTGTGTCGACAGGGGAAGACGCCGGGCAACGCCTCGAAGCCTTCGACGTACACAATGTCTGTGATGAGGCGGGCGGCGCCGCACAGTTCTCGCGAGACTTGGACGCGACTGACGGGCGCATGCGGCTCGCGCGAGTGGCGAGCCACGGCGTGGAAGACGACCAGCGTTATGTTCTTCGTATCTGAAACAAGACGGCAGTTCTGGTGATAGGTCCACGTGAATAACATGCACTACAGAGTGAGTACGTCGAATATTCTCCCTTTTTTGAACGAGTCCCACAATTAGGCTACAAGAAGGTGAAGTTTCGAAGGCGCGCCGCGAAAAAATTTCTACAGCCAACCTTCCCTCCCTCCCCCTCCCGTCTTCCGATACCATGATCCGGCGGCGCGGACAACAGAGTCTGGCTGAAGCTCCGACTTAGACCAGCATATATATGAATTTAGTTCGGCCGACTGTGGAGATTTTTTGCGCGAGCTTCTTTTTCGCATCGCTCCAGTCGTATATCTTTCTTATCAATTCGTTCCACCTCGTTCTCTCGTTCGCTCCCCGAGTACCCTATCTCGGTCCCCAATGAAAAGTGAGTGACACGGATGGAGAGGTAGACATAAGATGAATAAAAATATCTGTTTAGCTGAACTAACGTAAGTAGGTATAATGAATGATAAATATATAAATAGGGTAATATAAAAGATCAATAAAAGTAACGCATAAAATTAAACTATGCAACGAGAAAAGATAGTCGAAATAAATTAGTATTTAGACATTTCTTTAGGGTAGCTAAAACACATCACGGAGGGCACGTGAAAGAACGTCACTCACTGTTCACTCCGGACACTCTGAGCGCGGCTTCGATGTCAGCCTGCGGACTGGTGGCGCCCAGGCATGGGATAATGACGGGGCGGTGCTTGGCGAGGCGGGCCCTGGGGTCGTTGCGAGGTGGGTAGGGTTCTAGAACGAGCCTCGTGTCGTGGTCGTGAAGCATCATCCCTGTGACCGACTCGAGGAAGCCACGGAATAGGGATGAGAACAGCGGCTGACGTGACGGCTCGACAACGTAGCACGTGACTGAAACGAACGAATGAACGTTCGAGTTGACCTTCCTTTGGTACATTTTTTATATTTTATATGCATGATATAATATAAAATCTGTTGCGTTCTGTTTTTTAATATCTACAAATCATTCTGTCAAATTACTGCGTATGGTGTTTCTGTTTTTGTTCTGTAAACATCTTAAATGTGGAAAGTGGCGGGGATTTGTGGATTTGTAGGACGTCTTAGTGAGTTAAATAACACACACAACTTTGTATTCCAGTTTTCATGAATGCCATTGCACACAAAAATCATTTAAATGTTTTTTCTTTCTCAAAACAACTAAATACACAAGATGGACAGAAACGGTGAAATGTTGGACACCGATATATGCACATTTGCTAATACAACATGGGGGCACAGATATCCGCAGGCGAACTTTGTCTTCAATCGTACACCATGTTCCACTGACGTACCGACCCTTGACGGTTTCTCTCCTTCGTCAGTCTGAGGTTTCCCAACCACGTTGTTTTCTGCCTTTAAACCGGGCCTTGCACCAACACCACTGCGATTCTCACCTGAACATGAATGACAACGAATTCATTCAATGGAACAATGCGTTGTGGAAATAGTTTAAATCGTGACAGTTTAATTGATTGCGACGATGTATCTAACTTATTATAGTTTAGAATAATACATTGCACGGTTTCCCATTTTTGGAACTAACATTACCAAATGGGGATCTCTGCTTGTGTCACGAAACAAAGTTTATTTAATTAGTTTTGACGTCGAAACTGGGTTTACTTAATTGATGTTTGGCGTGTGTTATGAAGCAGAGCTTTTTAATTAGTTTTCACTGGTGTTACGGAACAGTTTTTTCTTTCTTAATTAGTCTTTCGGAAGACCCAGTACTGGCATCTAAAGGTCAGGCCAACAAATATAATTAGTAGGTAATATAGCATGTGCGGTTGCTAAGAATTGACTGGAAGTTATCAGCAATTGAAATTTACAGAGTGTAGAGAAACAATTGAAATTTACAGAGTGTAGAGAAACAATTGAAATTTAGAGATCCTGGCATGTGAGAGAAATTTTACTGTTTAACTCCTGAAAGGAATGGCATAAATTAATTATGACATTGTATCTTGTGTAGTTGTTTGCCCGTCCGCCTGCATCTACATATATAATATATACACATGTACGTATATGCATGCAGGCATACACACTTACATACAATGATATATATATATATATATATATATATATATATATATATATTATATATATATAATGTGTGTGCGTGCGTGTGTGCGCGCGTGTGTGTAGAACACCGCTTACCTCTGTCGATTAAAGACACGCCTTTGAAACGTTTCATGTTGGTGATTGGAGAACCCGCTAGGTGGTGGGCGGATGGCTCCATCGATAGCTTCGACTCTGTCGACACAATGAACTGAGTTATAAGCAAAACAACAGTAGTGTGTTATACACAGATAGATTTATGTGTCATGACTAAAGTCGATCTACGCCTGTCCTAGTTAATGCCTTCAGACCATATAGTTAATTGTTAAAGTTTCATCTGGAAATCTCCAACTGTTGAATACAACATTTCGGGGAAAGACGAAAATATATGCGAATAGATATATATTACTATTATGGTATTGTTCTGCAATCCGGCCAATGCGACCGGTAATTTTTGCAAAAAAGCTAATAGTTAATTTACAAATAATAGAAACATATAATATGAAAGTTTAACACAGAACCTTAAAGCCCCTGAATTCGATATCCCCATTGGTGTATATTCATGTGTGGCACGACTACAACTTCCGATTTGGCTATTAAAGTTTGACGTGTGTCAAGCAGCCTCTCGCGCCAGGTGTCGCTGCTGCTTACGTCAGTACAGCCAGCAGTACTACTGGCTGATCCCTTTGCTGAATAAAATCACGAGGAGTACGGTCGGCATCCGGTCATGACATAACATTTTTGGTGATTTCAGCCATACGCTGCTCGTGTTACACATGCAATGTTTGGGATGTAAAAGCAAATATTCGAATACACAAAACCGTTCGGCTACTATTGTAATTGTGCGGGGGGTCGTTATACTGGAATTCCCAGAAACTGTTTATCCGTCTTCAAATTAGGGCGGGTATTTGCGCTGTCCTCACAAGTGGCGCAGTCGCGATTGGCGAAGTCAACAAACTAGCTTGTTTATTCAGCTATATTTTGCATTTCGCGTAGGATATCTGCCAGGGCTAGCTTGCATTGCAAACAACCCTGGCTTACGAGGATGGTGCCAAGTCAAAAGGAGTGTCAATAAATTTATAAGGAATAATTCGTCGTTGGTGACTTTGCAGCGCAGTTGCTCAGTGGCTAAAGCTTCTCTACTAAGAGAACCCGGGTTTGAATCCGGGGTGCCGTGTCGAGTCGTCGTTGTAGACTGACTATTGGCAGTGATGGTTTTGTGTACGAATAGTTTCAGCGCATTAATTGCGGCGTGGCTGAATGTTCCCAGAGATGTCGAGATGGTGTTCGATTGAACACATCTGCTGGGGGTACATTGTAAAGAGCCCTGGTCAGTCTTAGGACTGGACACTGCGCTACCTTTATAAATAATCAGAGAAGGCCAGTTTCGTTTGCGTGAATTTCCCAAAATCGGCTCAGTGATCAATGTTGACAGATCGTAATTGAATGTGAGCAGCTAAATTTTTATTTCCAGAGTCGTTTTTAACAGTTTACTATTAATAATTTTATCAACAATTCGTATGCAAACAGTCATAATTATTACAATTATTTTATTTATCCCTAACATCGAATTGTCACGGAAGCAAGAGTTTGTGCGAAACAAACGATTCAAACTATTTTTGCAAGACATATCAAATTATTTGACCAATAGAGTATTCGCGGGTTTTAGAATTCGCGGGCTTTAATGACAATGGAGAGCCAGTGGGCAGTATTAGCATGTACACCTTTTTAAATAAAGTACATAAGATGTGGAATACATAATTTAAATTACTCTGCTATAAGGGTACCTGTGTCATGTAACCAGCCAGCTCAAAATACCGTACATTTAATTATTACGCTCACCAGCGCCATTCCGTATCAGTGGCTGTCCGTAGTACTTCATCGACGTCTCGTTCTGTCGAGGGCCGTCCTTTGGCAGCGATCCATGCGGAAGTACCGGCGTCGGGTGACTGCGTTGGAGGCACTACAGTATATCACGTGAACACGTATTGCTAGTACTATTCATTAACGTGTTTCAATTGTAAATTAAAGTGATTTATTTGGTCTGGTTATATCAGTTCATGAGATGCACCAATGACGCAACTGCGAAGTTTGCCTCTCTCTCTCTCTCTCTCTCTCTCTCTCTCTCTCTCTCTCTCTCTCTCTCTCTTCTCTCCGCTCTCTCGTCTCTCTCTCTCTCTCTCTCTCTCTCTCTCTCTCTCTCTCTCTCTCTCTCTCTCTCTCTCTCTCTCTCTCTCTCTCTCTGTCTCTCTCCTCTCTCTCTCTCTCTCTCTCTGCTCTCTCCTCTCTCTCCTCTCTCTCTCTCTCTCTCTCTCTCTCTCTCTCTCTCTCTCTCTCTCTCTCTCTCTCTCTCGCTTCTTCCTTCGTCATGTCCATGCATCCATCTCTCTTTCCCCCCTTTCTCTCACACACACATACGAACAAAGGCACGCACGCACGCACACACGCACGCACGCACGCACGCACGCACGCACGCACGCACGCACGCACGCACACACACACACACACACACACACACACACACACACACACTTACATTCACGCGTACACAGAACTACGTGCATTGTCTACTGTGTCCGTCAGTGAGTGTAGTCGTCGTCTCCTACCTGAGACAGATGCGCATTTTCGTCTCGTAGCCATCGGTTCTCTCGCTGCAGACACTCGATCAGCTGGTCACGGACAGTGAACCCGTAACGGAATTCGTCAACGGAAACACATCGCTCCACGGACAGCGACTACAAACAGAAACGTTATGTTTCTTCTGGATGTATGATAATTTTGCATTACTTGTAACCTTTTTGAATTTCTACTGTAAAATAAAAACTCTTCGTGATTTACAGTCTTACGTAGCTGCCTCGGTATGACCACAACTGGCGCTATTCCAAACAGCCGAATCTTGATTCCAACGGTATGATTGGTTCAGCCTAACGTCGGCATTTTCGCAAAGCTATATATACGAAGGGCTGTTAAGATTAGTGTAATCAGACAGTCTCGTCTGGAAGGCACAAAACCTCCAATTCCAGTCTCGTCCACACAAAAAACACGCATTGAGGGTTTGAAACAAACCAAAACAGCTCTAACTCTCGGTTGTCAACCAGCTCATAATGGCGAACAGGACTGGGTGCGATGTAAAACTATTCACATTGGCATTCACAATTTTGGAAGCTAACCCAAAAATATACAATTGCTCCACATTGACACTTCCCGGGGGATACATTCAAATGATTTTGTAGCTGCTTATACATATATAGTTGACTCATTTTACACTTGTGCTTTGTCTCAGCATCATCGTATAGCTGTGCTCACTTTACCCCAGACACACTTGCAACATGTTCAGCATTGCAAGTCATCGAGGTACCAATTGCCGGATACGAAAGATGATTTCGTAGTTTAAGCAATTGCTAAATCGTGTTTTAACTAAACATACCGAACGAAACCGATGTCAAATAGAAAATGACTACAACCGTAAACATTTCGGTCTGCGTATGCTTTTTTACAGAAGGGTTACTTAATATTTATAAATAAACGTGTGTCCCTGCTGTGTGTATTCGTTTGTTGTGTTTATGAATCACACCATGCGACGGTGTAAAGCGACCGGTAACGCATGTGCAAGCCAATTAGGTGCGAGAGTATGTGACCCAATTACATATTGGTATTTTAGAAGTCGAGATTTTATGGTCCTGCACACAATCCCCAGTAATTATAAGCAATTTATTATTGATTTTCTTCTTCTTTGCTTTTCATGTTTTGTTTATGGATACACGTTATTTCTGTAATGCGTTTGACTATTTTAGAATAGATTAACATATGTGTAGCTTAATTACAATTAGAGTTTACTATGTTGACCATAGTAGTTTCTTGAAGTCAATAGTATAGCCCTAGCGACTTACAGGGCTGCGGGCCTATGTTATCTACTAAAGATGAATGTATAATATGATGCGTGTTTGCAACTGTGCGTGTACAGCAGCTGTTATTACCTGTAAACATAACAGTATTGTCAACGAGCATGTCAGTGCAGTTAGATGAACTTTGATCCCCGGCGCCGGCAAAATAAGTACATGCCCATCACTCGATACACATCACTGCACATGGCCCTGGGAGTATAGTATAGTGCTTTGCTGTATACTGACCTCAATAAATTAACATTTTGAAAGTCGCGCGTAGCCGATTATACCTACACTAATACTCGGATAATGTATATATCGCCAATCATAGCATTGTTTGGCCCCGTGTCGAATACAAATCTTTCGCACTGATAGCTCAAAATACTACGCCTACTACTGACGTGGCAATATTGAAATACCAAGCGCTCCCTGCACGTAAATATCCCGGACATGGTAGTAGCTGAATGCCGTAGCTAGGACGTCCGATTCGCCTCACCTTTTTGTCGTTCAGTAGTTTAGCTATTTCTGTAGTATTCTTCAACCTTTCTCGATGAAGTCCACATCGATCCTGTGGTTTGTGCTCAGTTGTGTGACCATTGGAAGCCATGAATGCGGCTAATTAATGTACCCAGTGTCCGCACTACACACGCGTAACGTCCACTGAAGAGCGTGTGGGATCTATTTATAGCACAATGAACACCTGTCGCCACGCCGACCGACCGACTGCTGCCGGTGACACGTTTAACGGTGTTCTAAATAGGTCGGCAGTGGTAGTGCGCGCGCGCGTGCGTGCGTGCGTGCGTGCGTGCGTATATTATATATATATATATATATATATATATATATATATATATATATATATATATATATATATATATATATATATATATATAAAACACACACACACAATGGCCAATACCTCAATATAACGTGTGTGTATTTGTGTGTGTGTGTGTGTGTGTGTGTGTGTGTGTGTGTGTGTGTGTGTGTGTGTGTGTGTGTGTGTGTGTGTGTGTGTGTGTGTGTGTGTGTGTGTGTGTGTGATGGTGTGTGAGAGGAGAGGATGAGTGTGTGTGTGAGTGTGGTGTGGGCGTGTATGCGTGTGTGTGTGTGTGTGTGTGTGTGTGTGTGTGTGTGTGTGTGTGTGTGTGTGTGTGTGTGTGTGTGTGTGTGTGTGTGTGTGTGTGTGTGTGTGTGTGTGTGTGTGTGTGTGTGTGTGTGTGTGTGTGTGTGTGTGTGTGTGTGTGTGTGTGTGTGTGTGTGTGTGTGTGTGTGTGTGTGTGTGTGTGTGTGTGTGTGTGTGTGTGTGTGTTTGTATGTGTCGACAAGAATTCATTTCAAAAGCCAATGAAAACAAGTCGCTATAAAAATATTTAATGCTATTGTTTGTTTACAATTCGTTTACACACATGGTTGTTGTTTATGTATTAAATCCTATTTAATTAAGTGGTTTAGTGTAAATATTCATTTTCTGTGTTGTTGAATACCTGTAAAATTGCCAATAAACTGTTAATTTTCGCTTCAGATTCTGCAGTGGACTTCGGCAGTGACACTTGATTTATAATTTAACAAGTCCACGTCCTGTCGGGCAACACCCTAGACCCTCCTCTAAACGATAGTTTAACGTCCACTGCGTAATGTTTTGATCTATCGCAGCTGCGGTAACGACACTGCTACTTTCGGCAGCTGACGTCTGCTCGCCTGAAACCTTTCCTCGTCGGCCATCAGTATCCGTTTGAACTTCACCGACTTGGCCCAGCTTCGCTGCGAGAGTTGTTCTGGCGACACCCGGGCCCGTCTCACGGAACCGATTGCATTCGGGTCACCGATCCAGAAGTCCGCCCAACTCGACCTCTTCGGTTGTAGCCGCGCTTCCGGTAAACGATGCGCTCGGGTGTCGGAAAGAGCAAACTTCCGATAATCGGGTATGACGAGCGGAGGGAGGTTAAATTCATGCGAGGCCGTTCTGGTATAAACTGGAATGTCTATGGCACGCATGGTTTCCACGGTGACAGAAACGATAGTAGAACCAAACGACTGCGTCGTCGTCGTCGTTTCCGGAAGTGACGTATCGTCTTTTAATCCAACATCACCGGTTGCACGATTTGCAAGGTTTATGGGAGGGAGAGAGGTAGCAGTTGCATAATCTGAATCGGCTACCTCCTCACCCAAACCAGTGTGGGTCCTTTCCGATTTAGTTGGCGTTGGCGAATCGCGATGACTGGGCGGCAAATTCGCCGTTGCACGAGTTCGTTCTTCGGACACTTTTGTCTCGTCGATCGGTGAAAGTAGAAGTGATGATATCTTGCTGAAACTCCTCCTGTGCGAATATTGGAGTCTGACCTCTCTCTTGCGTCCGGCAATAGCGTCCGACGGGCCTATAAGCGGGAGACGCGTCTCATCACCGCTCGAAACAGCCGCGTTGTCTGCAGGAAATGACGTTGTCTCGGACTGCTGGTCCCCCGGTACCGCGAGGTTCCCTTCTGTGACGAACGTTGTTCGCCCTTCGGGTATCGGGGGAAGCGATAATGGGGGTTGGTTGTGTAGATTCATCTTGGCGACGCGACGTCTGATCCTAGGAGCCCTGCTGCCAATGCCTCTCGCCTGCCGCGTCTGTTCGCCCAATCTTCGTCTCACTTTCTCGAGCTTCTGCAGCTCGGCGCCGGTCGCAGCACTGTCGGCGGTGCCACCGTGGGTACGGCCGGCGGATCTGAGTGTGATCTGTTTCACACCTGTCTTTGTCTTCCTCCTCTTCGTGAGGCCGTCTCTCCGCGCGAGGTGGTCCGCCTCTCGCCTACACTTGGCCGCGAACTCCTTCTCGACGAGCATGTCCTTGTAGTGGGACATGCTCACGGCGTTGCGGTTTCGCTCCACGGTCGCCAGGTAGCTCGCCAGCTTCCGGTCTTCCACGCGGTTCTTCAACTGCACTTGCGCCATCGACCGGAACAGCTTCGTCCAGTTCGCCATGGTTGGTTGTAGTCGCGGTAAAACCAGCACTACTTGTGTTCACTTGGATGGGGTAATATTGGTTGGGAGGGTCTATATACACCCCCGCCCGACCGTACGACACAGCCCACGGAAGCGGCTTAGTGGTTCATCGATAAATGTCATAATCACACATATTAAGTTCTCTTTCCATTCTTTGAGAAGAGGTCTTCACTAAAACGTAATCTGTATAAGCGTTCTGGTTTCATCAGTGAATATTGTACCAAGCTCGTCCACTCAACACCACGAAGTTAGTGAACGCAGGGTAACCGCTTGAACGTCTTCAAATGTCGAGTGTTCTTAGTCCAACCTCACTGCGGTACCCTGACGCGTTGTTGACCCAACCAGCGAATGGCGTGGGTCGGCGTAGATTCACGGGTGAAAACAATTTCCCGCGTATTGTAGATTTCCCTGGGTTCACATTTCCCAAACGACACACACCGAATTCTGTCCAGTGTCACGAAAGTCTGCCTGACGGGTCCGACAATACGGCTATGTACCGAGTTCGCGATCTCACTCCTTCTGTTCTCCTGGTCCTTACTGCGGCACCGACTGTCTTCAAGTGGCATGTGTGGTGCGTAAGATTGGGCAAAGTACCGAGTAGTCACCGCTCACTATTGGAGAGGTCAATATGGACGCTGCCCACTGAATCAGTCAACACATGACACCGTTTTTCTGTGTACTTCTAATCCATGATTATACGTACGAGCCGGATAAGTGTTGCGACTAATCGGTTTGCGGTGTGGTCTTTGAAACGGTCGCACGCTTATAGACCATGCATTTCTCCTTGCCGGAAAGAATGAAACCATTCACGCTTAAGTATGAGTCGCCGAAAATGACCTGTAATGACACCAATTCGCTGTTCATGTTACCAACACAAAATTATAGTTTACCGCACAACAAAAGCCACAATTAACTGTGAAAAACCTGCTTATAAGATAACCCCGATCAACAACATATTTACTTACAAACGATAGGTTGGCGTGCGTACATTTGTTTGGTTTTGGAAAATGTCATTAAGATCAGTATTGTCTGTATTTGGCAACTTGGTGATATTGCATTTAACTTTGGAACAGGAACCGTTTACTGATAAACATCCGTGTTATATATATATATATATATATATATATATATATATATATATATATATATATATATATATATAATATATATATATTTCAGCCAGAGTCACCTATTTTACATCGACATTTTTCAAATTGACAAAGGAACAAAACTAAGTATAACATGTTACTTGTGACTGTAGAACGTATACATTCAACAGCTATAGCTGATTGGCAGAATCAAAAGGAACAAAGTATTTTGAATAATAACTCCTGTAGTGTTACGAAACTTGCGTGCAAACATGCAATTATTTTGTTTCTTTATCTATCCATTCTACTGGCACACGTTGGGTTAATGATAGTCCACCGCAATTCCTGTCATTGTGTTATTAATCTCCGATAATCGCCTCACGTCAACGACCCAAGACTGTCTCTTGACAAAGCAGGGTAGCCACACGGATTTCCTAGAAAGAATCCCGCTTTACATATAATATCTTGTGCGCGTGCCTCTTTATACAGTGATATATGAGTTCATTGAATACGAACGCGCCTTACTTGCACGCAAACTGTGGCTGTGTATTATCATGTAGTCCACACAGGCTACTTACTGAATGGTATCATGATTAACCAGGACACTCCTGAATTCCTAATGCCATGCGATATACCACGCATACATATTGATCAGGAACGCATACCGATGAAATGAGGCGAATAATTAACAGTAGGTCCGCACGTGTGTGACTAATTAGACCCAGATAAAGTGTACGCTGTCACCTGTCTACACTTGATACATACTTTATGGTGTATTGTTACATTAGTATACACCGGACTTTGGGATACGGATTTATCCATCTGTGACGAGCAGTTATCTACATTATTGTATGCACTTTTCCCAACAATAATTGTGTACATGAGTGTTTTACGGATATTTTGTGACAGATGACCACATCG
The DNA here is from genome assembly GCA_025642075.2 of Ridgeia piscesae. Classification (NCBI taxonomy): domain Eukaryota; kingdom Metazoa; phylum Annelida; class Polychaeta; order Sabellida; family Siboglinidae; genus Ridgeia; species Ridgeia piscesae. The sequence continues at coordinate 25,204 of JAODUO010002016.1, read as the reverse complement.
TTCTGGTACATTTTAATAAGAAAAACACATTAAGCCTACTTTATCTTAAGAATGGCAATTACAATCTGTGCAATTTAACTCAATGAAATGGACCACCATTCTATTTCCACGAGAACATGATGCACAGATGTTAATAAGAGAGCATGTCTTGTAAACTTCATAATTAAAGAATATAAACAGACACGTTTGTAGACAGTAAGATTAGATGCCGAACTTAGATCCGTATTTTGTCTTGATGATGGTACGCTCGAAATAAGGTTCCCTGTGTATTTCTGCTGTATTTGACAACATAGACATGTATGGTTGCGCAAAACAAAAGGACGGTTGTGTGTTTCTCGATGATTGACTAATTACAGCTGCTCTACCTGAGCCAGCATAGTAACATCTGTAGACTCTTAACTCAGACACCTTCAACTCGCGAACATTGCAGCGTGCTTATAATCTAGTAAGTAAACACGCTTTAGCATGCGGTATAATACATTACGTACATTAATAATAATAAGAATATAATATTTTTTAAACCTAGGAGCATTCATAACCCTAGTTTGAAAACAAATAATATTGGAGTTGCACTTATCGCCAAATTGCTCGTACTGTTGGCAGTTTGTATGTGCGTCCATGAGAAATGTCAATACAACAAACCATGCAACTTAGAAACAACTATATTTGACAATATAACGGACGACGGTTGGTTTAACTACAGATTTCTTTGAATGTTGACGCGTTGGCAATGTTGCCATATCCAAGACGACCAATGCAGCGAAGTCTCCGTTCACAATCATCGTCCTGACTGGTTCCAAGTAGCGGAACAGACAATCGACCTGAAAGCTGGGCTGTTTCACAACAACTGTGCCCTTTGTGTACTGCTGCAATCTCTATATATGGCTCAAAATCTGGCAAATCACTCGATCAAAGGAATCACGTCATGTCTGGACACTTCAGCTACAATGACGTCACACATAGCTACAATGCTATGTTGTGGTGTATATGACAAGGAGTCAAGCTCATCAAAGCCGTCACTGCAAGATGGTGCTTGTGTCATGCCATAACACACCTAACTCACGTGGTGGATATTTACGTGGGCGTTATGATACGTCTGAACTAATGCCCAGTGGTCACACTAGAACAAATCTATTAATGTCTAAAGGTGCGAATAAGCCTTTCTGCTGCCAACGACTTCGGACAATTCAATTCTGAACCGATCGGCTTAGCTAAATAATTCCAGTACAAATGACATCATTTCACAACGGCTGAGTTGTAGCCGAGTGATAACAGACACAGCGATGCGGGAACTTTGGTGGAGATTCAATATTATTATGTCACTTGAACCAATCATTTTAGTGCAATTGCATTCACACACAAACCGATACCCGAGGTTCAGTGTTGTGTCGATGTGTATGCCATTTGAAAACAACATATTTTGTTAGCAATAACAAACGCAACCATGCATATTCGTCACATGTATTTATGTATACAGTCATTTATTTATTACTGGATACAATGCCTTTACAAATAAGGTTAATATTACATTAGTGAAAACACACATGCACACATAACCCACTCCAACACACTGTATGTATGTACACATACACGCACGCACACACACACACACACACGCGCGCACACACCCTATATGCACAGTATCACATTTATCACTGAAGATTTACACATGTACGTAATAAAACTACATAATTTAGTGACACACATGTATATGAGATTCTGCATCAGCATGTGTCACTGACAAGAAATAGTTGCTTTTGAAAAAAATTCACTGTATTCTTATACCTGAAAACAAAACATAAATGCAAGTTCTTTTTATGATATCAACATCAACATCAATACTGTCACCATATAGTTATGGTAGCGCAAAATAGCAGCAATGGTGTAAAGTCATCTGTCAGGAGGTAGTTGAACTACAGTCAACGGGGCCGTCTGTTTCTGCAGACGGGAAGGTCTGTCCACGCCTGAAGACCTGACGCACGTTCATGTTGATCCGATTGACGGCAATGTACTCGGCCAATGGCTCCCACGCCAAGACTTGTAACGTCCGCACCGTATCATCGTTTGTCCGGTTTGCGATAGCGTGATCACAAGTGGCATGACACTTCGGATTACCCACACAACTTTGTGCATCGCCACGATCGTCACAACTGCCCTGCACATCTCTAACGACAGTTCCATCTTTCAGGGAACTGCTACAAATTACTGGATAACATCTGGAAATGTCCTCTTGCTCTTGTTCAGCATTATCGGAATCTTCACAGACTTCAGCAAAGTCACTGGCCTGTGTTATGTCTTTTGCCACTGAACCTGGTGTAAGCTTACAAGTAGGTTCACTGAAGTCGACCAAATCTGGTGGACCGAAACAATCGGCAAATACAGCGTTCTCTTGTTGCGGGAGTATCCTCGGCACGGCATGGTAGGCGACACGACAGTTGCCTGACAACACGGTGATGTCACCACTGCGTAGGTACACGGCCACTGGTACCGTCGCCTTGGTGACCCCACCCAGCAGGAAGATGGCTGTCTGACCAAAGCTGAAAAACGAATACAAACAATATTATACTATCTAAACACATATGAAAACCTTACCTGTTGGTGCAATATTTGTTGTCATATAAGTATTCTTTATTATGGGATATTATTGAAACGCGTGTGAAAACTTTAAAGTGAGTGTGCCAGTTCCTGGGTTTTATGTTTTTTGTTTAACAGTACGTCCTTGTGACTACAACGTGCATGTTGAAGGTAGACTGCGGCCAGTTGTGTTCAGTTACTTTATTAAGCTCAGAACAATGTTCGGAATTTGAAAGATTCCGGTTGCAACACGTTCAAATGGTAAACAAAACATCCTGTTTCAAACATTATAGTTTTCTGGGCAATTCTGGGTACCCTGCCTTTTAATGTTGGTGTAACATTTGTTTTTGTAAGTATTCTTTATTTTCATGACACAGTCCTATCACAAACAGTGTGTTCTTGCACCAGTCACTGACACTGCACAACAAGTGTTCACTTAAGTTGTATAATACTGTAGATAGTTTGTTCTTACACCAGCCACTGACACTGCACAACAAGTGTTCACTTAAGTTGTATAATACTGTAGATAGTTTGTTCTTACACCAGTCACTGACACTGCACAACAAGTGTTCACTTTAGTTGTATAATACTGTAGATAGTTTGTTCTTACACCAGTCACTGACACTCAACAACAAGTGTTCACTTAAGTTGTATAATACTGTAGATAGTTTGTTCTTACACCAGCCACTGACACTCAACAACAGGTGTTCACTTAAGTTGTATAATACTGTAGATAGTTTGTTCTTGCACCAGCCACTGACACTCAACAACAGGTGTTCACTTAAGTTGTATAATACTGTAGATAGTTTGTTCTTGCACCAGCCACTGACACTCAACAACAAGTGTTCACTTTAGTTGTATAATACTGTAGATAGTTTGTTCTTACACCAGCCACTGACACTGCACAACAAGTGTTCACTTAAGTTGTATAATACTGTAGATAGTTTGTTCTTACACCAGCCACTGACACTCAACAACAGGTGTTCACTTAAGTTGTATAATACTGTAGATAGTTTGTTCTTGCACCAGCCACTGACACTCAACAACAGGTGTTCACTTAAGTTGTATAATACTGTAGATAGTTTGTTCTTGCACCAGCCACTGACACTCAACAACAAGTGTTCACTTTAGTTGTATAATACTGTAGATAGTTTGTTCTTACACCAGCCACTGACACTGCACAACAAGTGTTCACTTTAGTTGTATAATACTGTAGATGGTTTGTTCTTACACCAGTCACTGACACTCAACAACAAGTGTTCACTTTAGTTGTATAATACTGTAGATGGTTTGTTCTTACACCAGTCACTGACACTGAACAACAAGTGTTCACTTAAGTTGTATAATACTGTAGATAGTTTGTTCTTACACCAGCCACTGACACTCAACAACAAGTGTTCACTTAAGTTGTATAATACTGTAGATAGTTTGTTCTTCCACCAGCCACTGACACTCAACAACAAGTGTTCACTTAAGTTGTATAATACTGTAGATAGTTTGTTCTTCCACCAGCCACCGACACTCAACAACAAGTGTTCACTTTAGTTGTATAATACTGTAGATGGTTTGTTCTTACACCAGCCACCGACACTCAACAACAAGTGTTCACTTTAGTTGTATAATACTGTAGATAGTTTTTTCTTACACCAGCCACTGACACTCAACAACAAGTGTTCACTTAAGTTGTATAATACTGTAGATAGTTTGTTCTTACACCAGCCACTGACACTCAACAACAAGTGTTCACTTAAGTTGTATAATACTGTAGATAGTTTGTTCTTACACCAGCCACTGACACTCAACAACAAGTGTTCACTTAAGTTGTATAATACTGTAGATAGTTTGTTCTTGCACCAGCCACCGACACTCAACAACAAGTGTTCACTTTAGTTGTATAATACTGTAGATAGTTTTTTCTTACACCAGCCACCGACACTCAACAACAAGTGTTCACTTAAGTTGTATAATACTGTAGATAGTTTTTTCTTACACCAGCCACTGACACTCAACAACAAGTGTTCACTTAAGTTGTATAATACTGTAGATAGTTTGTTCTTACACCAGCCACTGACACTCAACAACAAGTGTTCACTTAAGTTGTATAATACTGTAGATAGTTTGTTCTTACACCAGCCACTGACACTCAACAACAAGTGTTCACTTAAGTTGTATAATACTGTAGATAGTTTGTTCTTGCACCAGCCACCGACACTCAACAACAAGTGTTCACTTTAGTTGTATAATACTGTAGATAGTTTTTTCTTACACCAGCCACCGACACTCAACAACAAGTGTTCACTTAAGTTGTATAATACTGTAGATAGTTTGTTCTTACACCAGCCACTGACACTCAACAACAAGTGTTCACTTAAGTTGTATAATACTGTAGATAGTTTGTTCTTACACCAGCCACTGACACTCAACAACAAGTGTTCACTTAAGTTGTATAATACTGTAGATAGTTTGTTCTTACACCAGCCACTGACACTCAACAACAAGTGTTCACTTAAGTTGTATAATACTGTAGATAGTTTGTTCTTCACACCAGTCACTGACACTCAACAACAAGTGTTCACTTTAGTTGTATAATACTGTAGATAGTTTGTTCTTACACCAGTCACTGACACTCAACAACAAGTGTTCACTTTAGTTGTATAATACTGTAGATAGTTTGTTCTTACACCAGTCACTGACACTGAACAACAAGTGTTCACTTTAGTTGTATAATACTGTAGATAGTTTGTTCTTCCACCAGCCACTGACACTCAACAACAGGTGTTCACTTTAGTTGTATAATACTGTAGATAGTTTGTTCTTCCACCAGTCACTGACACTCAACAACAGGTGTTCACTTAAGTTGTATAATACTGTAGATAGTTTGTTCTTACACCAGCCACTGACACTCAACAACAAGTGTTCACTTTAGTTGTATAATACTGTAGATAGTTTGTTCTTACACCAGTCACTGACACTCAACAACAAGTGTTCACTTTAGTTGTATAATACTGTAGATAGTTTGTTCTTACACCAGTCACTGACACTCAACAACAAGTGTTCACTTTAGTTGTATAATACTGTAGATAGTTTGTTCTTCCACCAGCCACTGACACTCAACAACAAGTGTTCACTTTAGTTGTATAATACTGTAGATAGTTTGTTCTTACACCAGTCACTGACACTCAACAACAAGTGTTCACTTTAGTTGTATAATACTGTAGATAGTTTGTTCTTCCACCAGCCACTGACACTCAACAACAAGTGTTCACTTAAGTTGTATAATACTGTAGATAGTTTGTTCTTCCACCAGCCACCGACACTCAACAACAAGTGTTCACTTAAGTTGTATAATACTGTAGATAGTTTGTTCTTACACCAGTCACTGACACTCAACAACAAGTGTTCACTTAAGTTGTATAATACTGTAGATAGTTTGTTCTTACACCAGTCACTGACACTCAATAACAAGTGTTCACTTTAGTTGTATAATACTGTAGATAGTTTGTTCTTACACCAGTCACTGACACTCAACAACAAGTGTTCACTTAAGTTGTATAATACTGTAGATAGTTTGTTCTTACACCAGTCACTGACACTCAACAACAAGTGTTCACTTTAGTTGTATAATACTGTAGATAGTTTGTTCTTACACCAGCCACTGACACTCAACAACAAGTGTTCACTTTAGTTGTATAATACTGTAGATAGTTTGTTCTTCCACCAGCCACTGACACTCAACAACAGGTGTTCACTTTAGTTGTATAATACTGTAGATAGTTTGTTCTTACACCAGTCACTGACACTCAACAACAAGTGTTCACTTAAGTTGTACAATACTGTAGATAGTTTGTTCTTACACCAGTCACTGACACTGAACAACAAGTGTTCACTTTAGTTGTATAATACTGTATATAGTTTGTTCTTCCACCAGCCACTGACACTCAACAACAAGTGTTCACTTTAGTTGTATAATACTGTAGATAGTTTGTTCTTCCACCAGCCACTGACACTCAACAACAGGTGTTCACTTTAGTTGTATAATACTGTAGATAGTTTGTTCTTCCACCAGCCCCCTGACACTCAACAACAAGTGTTCACTTTAGTTGTATAATACTGTTGATAGTTTGTTCTTACACCAGCCACTGACACTCAACAAAAATGTGTTCACTTTAGTTGTATAATACTGTAGATAGTTTGTTCTTACACCAGCCACTGACACTGAACAACAAGTGTTCACTTTAGTTGTATAATACTGTAGATAGTTTGTTCTTCCACCAGCCACTGACACTCAACAACAAGTGTTCACTTTAGTTGTATAATACTGTAGATAGTTTGTTCTTCCACCAGCCACTGACACTCAACAACAGGTGTTCACTTTAGTTGTATAATACTGTAGATAGTTTGTTCTTACACCAGTCACTGACACTCAACAACAAGTGTTCACTTAAGTTGTATAATACTGTAGATAGTTTGTTCTTACACCAGTCACTGACACTGAACAACAAGTGTTCACTTTAGTTGTATAATACTGTAGATAGTTTGTTCTTCCACCAGCCACTGACACTCAACAACAAGTGTTCACTTAAGTTGTATAATACTGTAGATAGTTTGTTCTTACACCAGCCACCGACACTCAACAACAAGTGTTCACTTAAGTTGTATAATACTGTAGATAGTTTGTTCTTACACCAGTCACTGACACTCAACAACAAGTGTTCACTTTAGTTGTATAATACTGTAGATAGTTTGTTCTTACACCAGTCACTGACACTCAACAACAAGTGTTCACTTTAGTTGTATAATACTGTAGATAGTTTGTTCTTACACCAGTCACTGACACTGAACAACAAGTGTTCACTTTAGTTGTATAATACTGTAGATAGTTTGTTCTTCCACCAGCCACTGACACTCAACAACAGGTGTTCACTTTAGTTGTATAATACTGTAGATAGTTTGTTCTTCCACCAGTCACTGACACTCAACAACAGGTGTTCACTTAAGTTGTATAATACTGTAGATAGTTTGTTCTTACACCAGCCACTGACACTCAACAACAAGTGTTCACTTTAGTTGTATAATACTGTAGATAGTTTGTTCTTACACCAGTCACTGACACTCAACAACAAGTGTTCACTTTAGTTGTATAATACTGTAGATAGTTTGTTCTTACACCAGTCCACTGACACTCAACAACAAGTGTTCACTTTAGTTGTATAATACTGTAGATAGTTTGTTCTTCCACCAGCCACTGACACTCAACAACAAGTGTTCACTTTAGTTGTATAATACTGTAGATAGTTTGTTCTTACACCAGTCACTGACACTCAACAACAAGTGTTCACTTTAGTTGTATAATACTGTAGATAGTTTGTTCTTACACCAGTCACTGACACTCAACAACAAGTGTTCACTTTAGTTGTATAATACTGTAGATAGTTTGTTCTTCCACCAGCCACTGACACTCAACAACAAGTGTTCACTTTAGTTGTATAATACTGTAGATAGTTTGTTCTTACACCAGTCACTGACACTCAACAACAAGTGTTCACTTTAGTTGTATAATACTGTAGATAGTTTGTTCTTCCACCAGTCACTGACACTCAACAACAAGTGTTCACTTAAGTTGTATAATACTGTAGATAGTTTGTTCTTCCACCAGCCACCGACACTCAACAACAAGTGTTCACTTTAGTTGTATAATACTGTAGATAGTTTGTTCTTACACCAGTCACTGACACTCAACAACAAGTGTTCACTTAAGTTGTATAATACTGTAGATAGTTTGTTCTTACACCAGTCACTGACACTCAACAACAAGTGTTCACTTTAGTTGTATAATACTGTAGATAGTTTGTTCTTACACCAGTCACTGACACTCAACAACAAGTGTTCACTTAAGTTGTATAATACTGTAGATAGTTTGTTCTTACACCAGTCACTGACACTCAACAACAAGTGTTCACTTTAGTTGTATAATACTGTAGATAGTTTGTTCTTCCACCAGCCACTGACACTCAACAACAAGTGTTCACTTTAGTTGTATAATACTGTAGATAGTTTGTTCTTCCACCAGCCACTGACACTCAACAACAGGTGTTCACTTTAGTTGTATAATACTGTAGATAGTTTGTTCTTACACCAGTCACTGACACTCAACAACAAGTGTTCACTTAAGTTGTACAATACTGTAGATAGTTTGTTCTTACACCAGTCACTGACACTGAACAACAAGTGTTCACTTTAGTTGTATAATACTGTAGATAGTTTGTTCTTCCACCAGCCACTGACACTCAACAACAAGTGTTCACTTTAGTTGTATAATACTGTAGATAGTTTGTTCTTCCACCAGCCACTGACACTCAACAACAGGTGTTCACTTAAGTTGTATAATACTGTAGATAGTTTGTTCTTCCACCAGCCACTGACACTCAACAACAAGTGTTCACTTTAGTTGTATAATACTGTAGATAGTTTGTTCTTACACCAGCCACTGACACTCAACAACAAGTGTTCACTTAAGTTGTATAATACTGTAGATAGTTTGTTCTTACACCAGCCACTGACACTGAACAACAAGTGTTCACTTTAGTTGTATAATACTGTAGATAGTTTGTTCTTCCACCAGCCACTGACACTCAACAACAAGTGTTCACTTTAGTTGTATAATACTGTAGATAGTTTGTTCTTCCACCAGCCACTGACACTCAACAACAGGTGTTCACTTTAGTTGTATAATACTGTAGATAGTTTGTTCTTACACCAGTCACTGACACTCAACAACAAGTGTTCACTTAAGTTGTACAATACTGTAGATAGTTTGTTCTTACACCAGTCACTGACACTCAACAACAAGTGTTCACTTTAGTTGTATAATACTGTAGATAGTTTGTTCTTACACCAGCCACTGACACTGAACAACAAGTGTTCACTTTAGTTGTATAATACTGTAGATAGTTTGTTCTTCTACCAGCCACCGACACTCAACAACAAGTGTTCACTTAAGTTGTATATATATCTGTAGATATTTACCTTGATCAAGCAACATACAATTATATTTAATTTATAGGATGCTGGTCATGGTTTTTAATTGTAAATTGTTGGTAATTGTTCAATAAGTCTGTTACCAAAAACAAAATGTTTACATATTTGCATTCTCAAATAAAACATTTAGTTTGAGATTCCATCATTTCAATGAGTTGCAGTGGCAATGAATGAAATATCCGTTTGGGCATAATTAAACTGTAGTATACTTATATTATTATTAACTTAATGTACTGCCACAGCAATATCAATTTTACCTAAATGATATGAGTGGTGCTTTCAAGTCAAACTCTGAGTGATCTGTGTGTCCCGACAGAGTGGAATCCAAGTGGTAGTAGTTCACAATAGCTGCCTCTGCACTGAAGTCATCACTGCCAAGACAACTAGCCACGTATTTTGACAAGTACGTCAGATCTTCCGGCATATCTGTATGCATCGCACTGGAATATTGCTGCAATCAAATCATACACACATGTATCGGTAAATGTGATGGTATATCAAATACCATATCATTCATATTAATTATATGTGTAATGATGCAAACATTATTCTTCTGGCTAAAGACATCAGCGATGTTGCACAATGACAGTACTTTATTAGCTATTGTGGGGATTCACGTTGAGTGTAGGAAGAACAGAAAAACAAAAGTATCCAATATAAAAATGTCAAAGAGGTACATGCATGCGAACGCACGCAACACAAACACGCACACCCACAATAAGGGAAATGATGTATAATGCCATAAACTACATCATCATTGTAATAATTTCAAACAATATAACCAATGCTGATTTGATATGTAATTACAATGTATCCGAGTTACACACAGATTGCTATATAGAATTGCAAGACCTTGTCGAGCACAGTACCTTTGTGTCCCAGTCATGGTGGTAACCAAGAGTTACCCATCGCAGCTTGTCTATCAGTGTTTTTTCTTTCTTATCTTTTTGGCTGAAAACAACAACAGTGGTTTTCAAAATTATACAGAACAACTTCTCCATGGAAACTGTGAACCAATTCAGAGAAAATCTGGCAACACAAAGACATCATTATAAAACAGTTAATGTAAATGCAATTAAACACATTTCTTTTACATATTCATCGACCATGCACACATCAATTTCTCTTAGTTAAACATTCAACTCAAATATTGATCATTCATTGATCCAAGGCAATTGTCCCAGGAAGTGAATAAGTTTACATAAACATCCATCACATGGGAGCTGATGTACTGCAAGCGTATTTACTTCAACCAACAAAAGGCTACAACACAATAAAATATATATGAAATGTTGAATGACGAAACATGAAGCTATACATGATGAGATGCAATCTGTTGGAATAAGAAAAGTGGACACAAAAACATGTGTACAAACCGTGAGAGACAATATGCTACAGCACCTGTCTTGCTGTTGACTCAAACGCCATAGGTTGTCTCCGGCCCCCAACTGTATGTGGGCATCCAAGTTGCACCTGTTTGGTCTATCAGGGTAATCCATAAGACATCTCTTCACCCAGTACTGCTGGAAGCCACTTCTGAAGGGATTCACAATGAACACAAAACCTACCAATGGAAACCATAATATATACATACATGTATTACTTCAGCCAGTATTATGTGTATCATGTATTTTAATTAATAAAAATACACAGCATTAGCTTTTGTTTCTATTCAAGTATAATGATACTTGAATAGAAACAAACGCTAATGCTGTGTATTTTGATCTGCAATATTATCAAATGATTGATGGGGTATTAAGTGTGATGTCCGCAGTAAAACGCACAGTGCATTGTTTGCTCATCATTTAAAAAGCTAATGTTGTGAACAAGAAAACCAATCTTGTATCCACTATGACTATGTAGTATTGATGAACGTGTCCAACTGTTCTGCTCTGGACTTGTTTTGTAAATTTGGGATCCCTTACCTGGAAATTCCACATGACCATATGCCTTCCACTCTGCGACATCTTTCATGCAGATAGGTGGAACCATGGCGGGGGACCCCAGGTGTACTGGTGTCACCTAGAAAATAAATGTAAAATGGACCGAATTACTATAACATTCTTAAATTTTATTTCAGAAAATACAATATGTCTATGTTCATCCCTGACATCCCAGCAATTAACTTGCATACAATTGTAACAACATACATATTACAGTACCTGTAGTACTACCTGTATTAATGGTATTAATGGTATACAATTACCTACAGTGTGACATAAATGCATTGCAACCACTGACAGTCTGGCACAATGGTTAGCTTCTTCTTTGTTGTTTACTACTAGATGTGAGAATGCCTCTCACACTCACAAAGTCTTCCTCATGATTACGTCCCAGCTTCTTGATCACAGGTGGCACAAGTGTAAGACGCAGTACGTGGTTGCTCCTGCATCACCCACTTCAGCCGTTATAGTTATCCTGGGGCCCCTTCCGTGACCAGTTGCCTGCTGGGACTAAAAAGCTTGGTCCGCCCCAGGGTTTTGAAGTCAGAGTGTTGCTTCTGGCTTCTCTTAGTCTTAGACCCATTGGCACTGCCAGCCAACAGTAATGAGCTATGCCTATGCCTTGTCCTTCCCCTAGGTTTAGATCCCTAGCATGTTAGTCTGGAACCCTGGGCAATCGTGCTAGAATTTGTTCTATTACTATGAATAAGAAGTCAAGAATAAACAAGAGAGAGGTTATGCCTAGGCTATAATATATGACTAGTCTATACTCTATATTAAAGTGTGTAAAGATAGTATAACGACATCAGACACATCACCAATTTAACTCAAGTCAAGCGACATCCGAGCGATAATATGAGCCGACAGCATGCACATACCTTTTCGGTTGTAACGTTTGTAAAATCGATTACATGATCTAAATCTGGTGGCGGTTTTCGCCTTTTGTAATATTTAAAGGCATCACGGAAACTGTCGACGTCTCCAGATAAAGGTTGTTTGTTTATCAACGAAGAAGCCATGCGTGCTTCCTACCATGTCTCCCTCTTGAAGAGTAATTAAGAACTAAAAGCACCAAGCGTAATACGCAGAAAGTCCGCTAGATGGAGACATTGGCGCGTTGCAAAATAGGCATCCAGTTTAGAAATTACTGTGTTCGATAATAATCAGATAATAGTAATTATGTCTGGCAACTTAAGAAGACTCTTTGTAGGAAATATCCCATGGACTGTGTCTCAATGTGAGTATGCATTAAATGTAGAATGATATAGGTAAATTTTGCTAGTAACGTTTCAAGTTCAGCAGTGAGCGATAATAAGTGAAATGTCACCTTGTCACTTGACGTGATCCACATGCTTTCAGGTTTTTAGACTTATCCACTTATATACCAGTAGTATACCACAAAGGTAATTTCTTTGATGTGTTGAATATATCTGATTTTTAAAAGAAATTGCTCTTGTTTGGATCAATACATTATTGAATATATTCATTGATCTGATTGGAAGAATATTTTACAAATAATTTTTTTAATAACAACTCTGTTTATAATTTTATTATAAAATAAAAAATTAATACAGATATAAAATGGCCCTTTTGTTTAATCTGGTCCCACCTCTGTTTAGCCGTTATAACTAATGTTTTTTGCCAAAATGTGATGTCTCAGTGACTGGTGCATTAATTCCATAATTCAACGACATCATCCCAGCCAGGCATATAACCCCGCATATTTAATGAAAAAGTTGCATCTTACCACACTTTTGAAGCCCAAAGAGCAACCCCACTTGCACCAGTCTGTGTCACTGGTTGTCCATTACCACTATGAGTGATAGTTTAGTGTATGTTGATGCACAGTTGCACACCACATTGCTCTTTCAGCTTCAAGGGTCAGCAGGAAGACATAGTACAATACAATATTTTTTAAATAAAATATATTCATAATATAAATATACCTAGGATGATGTTGAAAGATGGAACTAATAAACTTATGAATAACAAATAAAATGGGTCTGGAAACTGGATTCAACATTAGTGCCTTTAGCCTACAAGAAGTAAATAAAACAGGTATATAATAACTCTAGTGGTCATAATTACAACATACACTGGTCAGTTTAACATTAAACAGTACAACTCTTTAATGTTCTGCGTAGTCGTATTATCCCCACATTCAAGAATGTTTTCCGCAATCCACTGAACTTCAAATTAATAATCACCAGGTTGATTCCATAATACAAAAAAGACATCCAATCTCTAATTAGTTAGACATGGCATGGTTTAGTACGAATAATGTTAGGTAAAATATTTATTTGTATTGATCAAGAAATGCTGAGTATGCACTAAATTAGTGCTGGTTCGACATTCGATATATCGAAGTATCGCGATACTTGCGAAAGTTCGATACCTACTACCTAGTGGTATCACGATACTTCGATATTTTTGGTATAGAACGCCCACTGTTCGATACTTTCAATACTTTCGATACCTTCGATACCTTCGATATTTCGATATTTCGATAATTCGATAATTCGATAATTCGATACTTCGATACTTCGATACTTCGATACTTCGATACTTCGATACTTCGATACTTCGATACTTCGATACTTCGATACTTCGATACTTCGATACTTCGATACTTCGATACTTCGATACTTCGACATCGAGTCCAGTCGACGACGTCGATGCGAAGGCACAACATTGTTGTAGATGACATCGTTTTCTAAAACTTTATTGTAGAGTTAGTCTGTATAATAAATGTTTTCTGTGCGCGATCTTAGCCTAGGACATACTTTGTTTAGCTTCAGTTATCCAAACAAAGGTTTGCGGCTCTCTCGTTTGGTGGCACTACCATCCATGCCGTCTGTCTCCCTACTTTACTTATGGTTACGCATACAAAAAAACACATCCTATAGTATTTTTATAGAGTGTTTATTGCATGCACTAGTATTTATGAAACTAATTTAATAATAATATTATTAATATAAGATTGCGGGGGAAATACATCGAATTTGACGAAACAAGTCACTGTCCACCATTCAAGAAACTATTGAAACGTGATGATCAACTTTCATCGAAGGACACAGTTTTGATGTTAAATCATAATTATCTTTATGATATACTTAATAAAAAAAACAATTATAACAGTGAATGTGCAACTGTGCTGGCACTATTATAAGTGATAGACCATGTGTGTTTAGCAATAACATATTATTTGTATGTTATGTTTCAGCTGTACTTACCGGTAATTGTTGATGGTAACTTTAGAGGACCCGTTAACTTGAAATTAAGCTGCTTTATAGTGTATTTGCAAACAACTGGGGTGAAGTACTGTTATTAATTTAAAATAATTCAGTGCAATTAATTAAAGTATTTGTCACTACCCCTATGGGTAGGTATTTTATTGCAGTTGTCTTTATTGGTTTAATAGTATATTACAATTACCTTTACGTTTAAAACAGTAATCACATATATTGAAACTGTTGTTTGTTTACTTAAATAAAATGAAAATTGCATATTAATCATTGTTTGCATGACTAAAATTATCATATATTTCCCTACAAGTGGAACATTGTGTGTGTTTCTGTGGCATCTCTACTGTACTGAATTAGACTTACAAGGTAAATTTCGAGTATCGAATAAAAATCTGGTATCGATGGATATCGAAGAATTCTGGTATCGAACCAGCACTACTTCTGTGGCATACTGTGCTTCTACTGTGCTTCTACTGTGCTTCTACTGTGCTTCTACTGTGCTTCTACTGTGCTTCTACTGTGCTTCTACTGGGAACTGTGTTTTATGTGAATATTAGACATACAACGTAAGTATCGAGTATCGAACAAAATTCAGGTATCGATCGGTATCGAACAAAACCTGGTATTGAACCAGCACTACACTAAATATTTACCAGCTATGCCTGATGAATGAATTTTTTTTCCATCCAGTTGAATTGAAGCAGTACTTTGCCAAATTTGGACCTGTACGGAGTGCAAGTATTATATTTGTGAGTATACCATTATGAATTTTATAAAATTATGATACATTACAGTTTTAGACTTTTTGTTTTTACAGGCCTGTCCTGTATTCAGCATTATTATTCGTTTCTTGTTTTGGTTTACTGAAATTGATCAAAAACTAGGGAACAGATTTCAGCCACAACATACCAAACAGACTGTTCCATTATGCATGCTCCCAAAGTGATAGTGTTAGAGCAATTGAGAGATGGTGGGTTCAAATCATCTTGTGGCCTCATTGGACTTTGGCCTAGTTTGTTCATGTCATGAATCTCATGATGCTCCAGTTCAGTTCAAAGGATTGGTTGTCACACAAAAAATAATACTTAAGAACTTACATATCTTTAAATGTACGTTTATTTGGAAACAGTTCTTATTGATCCAGCGATTCCAGTCTCTTTTTTTATTTTGATTGCTGTTTTACTGCATGTACACAATATGTATTACTTGTTCCTAGGATGACAAAACAGGAATCAGCAAAGGCTACGGATTTGTGTCATTTGCCAACAGAGATGCCTTGTCATCAACAGTAAATCATTCTGACCATGAACTGGACGGTGCAAAGGTTGGTTTCAAGCATGAGCTTATAGTTACACATGTATGGAACTGATGCTATATTTTGTACAGAAAATATCTCGGCTGTCACCTGTGACTTGTCTGTGATGACAGCCTGAACATAACGGTCACTTTTGAGAATTGTTAGTTTGCATTGCCCACTTTCTGACATCGGCCCATATTGGTGACCTGGCTACTGCATATAACAAATGGTCATTTAACTTGGACTAACCATTCATAGTCAACCCACCACTTGTTCAAAGTGAATTTCTTCCGAATAAAATGTCATGTAGTCAGTGTAGTCACATGAGGTAGGGCTGTCATGTTGCAGTCAAGTCACACGTGACACCATCAGTGTGTTGCAGCTTCTTACTCCAGCAAATAGGAGCAGAATCAGCTGTGATGTCCAAAATGAACTTGGATATATAAAATGTGCCCTTTTAATATTTGCCGAGATGGCTTGGCGTGGCTAGAGAGACTGCCTAGGTAAATATTAGTGGCCAGCAATTTGATATTTCTGCATATACGTCATGACATGGTAATGTTTTATTCAGGGAAAATTATGATGACCATGTCACAGGACAGGGCACCCCAGTCAACTCAAGTTTCTGCCTGTCCAAACTGATAACAGCCTGTCCAAATGACAGGTGGACACCTCTCTAGATAAACCTGTTCCATAATGTAATCTTGTGCTGTCCTGAAGATAACCTTTACGGACAGGATTTACTGTACATCAATGACTTGTTTACCTGCATGTGTTTGTTTCCAAGTATTTTACTAGATTGTCCAGGTCAAACAAAACAGATTGTTGAAATACAGAACAACGAAGCATATATAGGTTATTAAGTTTGTTGACAAACAAACATATTAAAACATCTGTAGCAAAAATATATTATAGTATACTATAACATGTTTTTTTCTACAATATGTTTTCATATGGAATTGCCTAAAATACATTGCCTAAATATAGTTTTCTTTGTTGGGTAGAGGTGTATACATACAACTCTGCCCAATAAAGAAAACTATAGTTTAGGCAATTCCATTAATTCTGTTCTGGTTCCTTGATAAATGCACACAGTGGTTTGATTCTTCTCATTTTCTTCTACAGGTCAGCAGCGGATAGAGACAGGACTAAGCCTGGTCTAAATGGATTTCACATTTTGTTTCAGCTCAATCTGCAGGCTGTCTCCCCAAAGCAACGGAACACTAGAATAGACACTGACGAGTGAAGATAAACGCTGTGTGTAGCCTAGTGACAAGTGCCCTGTGAATGCTGGGAGAATGTGAACAGACAGTCACTGCTGTGGTGAAGTGTACAGCTGCATGCTGCGTGCTTCTACTTGTACTTGATTCATCACTGCACTGGTTTATTGCAAGTCTACTCATTGTTGGGAGTGTATCTGTTGTATAGTATAGCAATGTGTACACATTGAGTATCATGTTTTTTTAAATAATACACCAAAAATTAACAGGAACACTCCCTAAATTTTTTTTAATTAATATGAAATTATGAAGCATACAAGGGTATGTGATTTCACTCCAAACTAGCATGTTGTCATGTATTAACTAACATGACTGTAACTTGTGAAAACTGTGTAGGCCAGAACATTGCACTTGGTTACAAGTCTTTCACACAGTGAGATGACAAAGTCTTGTTGGGTGTCATAATATCCATTTTATCAAGTCATGTATAATATAGTTGTCAAATAAAGTGAGATTTTTTATGTTAACTATTATTTAAAATAAGTACAAATTATACATTGGGAACTATTGGTGTTGCTAGTTCATGTCACATACACAACAAATTAGTGCATCAGTCTACTTGTTTATATATTTATTTTCATGTACGGGGTGTAATAGTAAAAAAGGCATTACATAATTGACATCAATATATAATATAAATCATTACATTTTACCACGCTTGATTATACAATCATCATTGAAATACAAAACATACTTTCTCATTCCACATGATTATTTGAACTATTATATTTATGTTAGTGTTTAAGATATATACATTTGTTCCAGACAAAATAATCTTACCCAGTGACATGGTACAAAATATTATTTAATTGCAAAGTTCATCCTGCTCTGGAAGATATCTAATTTACAAGATTTTTCAAAATATTTATAAAAAAATAATGATATATGAACACATAGTCATAGTTTGTTAAAGTTAAACGTTGAACAGTTCAACAAACTACATCATAAATTACAGTCGTCAACTTGATGAAGTACATCCTTGATCCACGTGTCATCCAACCGTGTGATTATGACGCATTCATCATGACGACAGGTTCTCTGAGAGTAATTGTTTAAAGATGTCCTCCTGTTGACTTTGTTGTTCTTCAAGTATCAGTTGCTTCATGCGGTCCACACACTGCTGTGCAACGTCCTTGAGGTCATGCTGCAATGGGATAAAAGTCAGATGGTTCCATGTCATTTAGTTCTGAAAGGATTGTCTAAAACTAAAATAACTCGCAGGAAAGCTGTTCAAATATTCATGAACAGCTTCATTTGACACTCCATAATATTAAAGTGAGGGGCCAGCTGCCTTTAATTTTTTCATTTAATATTACGTTCTTATGACTACAACATGCAATGTTGAATGTTTGCCTGCCAATTTGTGTTTAGTTACTTTATTAAGCTCGGAGCAATGTTCGCAATTTGTAAGATTCTGCCTGCAACACATTCAAATGGTAAACAAAACATCACGTTTCAAAACAAAATAGATTGGTAGTAATAATACAATGGCAAGCAGAGTCAACTGCAAAACTCTTTGGTGTTTAACTTTCCCACGATCTAGACAGCAGACTTCTTGTTACAAATTACTGCGCAGCCAATTCTGGGCAGAGGAGCTGGCACCCTCTTTTTAGGGCTTTATAAGATGATCAGTGAAAAAAGATCGCTGATAATTGGTTTAATTATACGAGAACAACGAAAAATAATTTGTTGAGTTGTCTGAAAACAGCATATTGCAAAATAATAAACATTTTAAGGTTAGGGAGATAACAGTGAATACATACAGTTATTATGATTAGATCACGTCTCACCTGCAGTACATGTAGTCCTCTTAGTGATAACACAACGATCTCCTGCAGTCCGTCCCCCGTCACATCGACTCCATCCACCGCCAGTAGGGGGTCGGCGAAGTTGCGCTGCCACAGCAGGTGGAAGTCTCCGTCCGTCAGTCCACTGTTGCTGTGTCTGGAGCTAGACTGAGAGCTCTCTGTCACATTCAACTCATCCCTCTCTGTGTCTGGCTCCTTCACAGATAACTCTCGGGCGTTGAACTTGTACACGATGAGCTCCTGTCAAAGTGAGACAAGTGTGAGATAAAGAACAACCGAGCAGCAGAGAGAGGAGGAAATATGACCGAGTAGCAACTGTCTGTCATGTCCAATAATAATAATCGGACAACATTTGTCTGTGCCATAGATACAGTAATTCCAACATAGATTATATACAATGTTATAAAGATTTTATTAAAAAAAATTAAACAGAAGTAGATTTGTAAAAAAGAGAACTGCCCTGCATGACCTCAGTTGGTTTCCCCCAAACTTGGGCTCACGCAGGAGTTTGTTAACACTGGTCAATATAAATAAATCATTAGTCATAATAGTACTTAACTACTAATAAATACAAATTAATTACATTACAACTTTAAAAATGCATATTAAAATAGTAGGTAAATTTATATATAGAAGATACAAAACTTGATTTTATGTAAAAAAAATTCTGTTGGCAGAAATGCATAACTTAAGTCTCGTCTCATAATTAAGATGAATATCGAGTTGCCAAAAACACTATCATGTCGGCACTGTGGAAAGTAACCACAAAGTTGTCAACAACAAGTCGTGATCAGTGTTGCATCTATCCACTTCCTGGATGGAGAATTCTGGGTAATAATGAGCCAAACACAAAGTACAGGCTGCAGGACAACAAGAGCTCTCACCTGTCCGTACGTTCCAAGGAGCAGCTCATTCTCACCGTCAAAGTCAACATCTAACGCATGCACACACATCCCACAGTCGAACTTGTCACTGTCAGGCAGAAGAAGACTATCACCAAACCCCTTCTCTAGAACGCTCCTGGAATGTGTAGCAAAATAATAAATATATTTCTATTAAATAAAACATACTTGTATTGTGTAAATCTAATTATAACTATCCAATGTGCTTTACAAAAAATATCGGTTAATAAAGTAAATAATTAAACATTTCTTGAATTACCACCCACCGTGTCATAGAAACATTAATTACTAAAATATGTATTGCTTAATTAATGCCATAATATTATCTAGATTCTACTAGAACTACTTGCAACATGTGCTGTTTAATGTGGTTGTTATAGGCTGATTTTGGAAGACATCTGGATCACTCCAAATCTTACGTCCTACACTA
The DNA here is from genome assembly GCA_025642075.2 of Ridgeia piscesae. Taxonomy (NCBI): domain Eukaryota; kingdom Metazoa; phylum Annelida; class Polychaeta; order Sabellida; family Siboglinidae; genus Ridgeia; species Ridgeia piscesae. The sequence goes on along the minus strand of JAODUO010002016.1, from coordinate 4,687 downwards.
TGCAATGGTAGTAAGTGAGTTTTTTAGAATTTGTCTGTGTTAGCATGACATGCTGACAATTAAGACTGACCTGTAGACCACAAGTGGCTCAAGTGCGCTGACCACTGCGAGATGAAAGTCTGGTGCATCCATGTCGAAGCTGTCCTCCACGGTGTCAATAACTGAAGGCAAGAATATGTATCACACACGTTACATGTCACATGTGGCTGGACAACTACTGTAGACAATGGTAGACAGAGTGAGATTTTATTAGTGTACAGGTAAAATCAAATTTGTATTAATGTTCTGGTTAAGTAAAAATGTGATTAATGTTCTGGTCAAATAAACTTAAAATAAAAAAGTATGAATTTTTAATTAAAAGTTTAATTTGGTTAAACTTGACAGATCTTATTGTGAGAACAAACACCCATGTAACAGAACAAACACTCATGTAACGGAACAAACATCCATGTACATAACAAACACCCACGTAACAGAACAAACACTCACGTAACAGAATAAACACTCATGTAACAGAATAAACACTCATGTAACAGAACAAACACTCATGTAACAGAACAAACACTCATGTAACAGAACAAACACTCATGTAACAGAACAAACACCCATGTAACAGAACAAACACTCATGTAACAGAACAAACACCCATGTAACAGACCAAACACCCATGTAACAGAACAAACACTCACATAACAGAACAAACTCATGTAACAGAACAACAGCTATTTTTAGCTCACATGCAGAATAGGTCTGTTCAATTTAAAACCTGATTCGCTATTGTGGGTCACAAACACTGACCATGTGACACAAAAGATGGACACTCGACCTCTGTGTTGAGGGTGAAGAGTAGAACTGATGTGATTGCACTGTCATGTTGAATCCACCAACTGGCAGTGATATCTACAAAACAACACCTCACAATTTGCCTAATTTTGTAACTAAATGTGTTTAGCTCTTAATGCAATCACAGACGAAGGCACAAGCTAATTTACACCATGGACCATGATGTAAATGACAATCTGAAAAGTTAAGTTCGTAAACATTTCATGTTTCACCTTGGTTACCGTTTGGTTGGTCTTGCGTCAAATTTGCAGATACATGACTTGGTTTTAGTAGAGCTATATGCTTATAACAAACTTATGTATGTGGACACCATATATATACATATATATATATGTATATATATATATATATATATATAAAACAAAGACAGTATGTCAATCAAGTGGGAGTTCCTTAAAAGGTAATGATATTAATAATTTTAGAAGAAATGGAATTTATTACACATTTTGTATACGAATATATAATATTAATTGTATAAGCATATTCAATAATGACAAAGTAACAACACATTGTAGTAGTTATTGTGTTTACAATATTTTTTTTATAGATATAAACATTCAGATTTCAGGCATAGACATGAATAATTCTCTGATGCCATCAATCAAGTGTAGCTAATGAATAAAGCTCCAAAGACAATTTTCTGTCACACTTAATGCAAACAACTTTCTGTAGGTAAAGGTCAAGGCAATATGTTATTTGAAAATATGTAACAAGTGCCTCTTAGATACTTAGGATAGAACAACTTTAATTGAAAGCATAACAACATTGAAGTGTTACCTTTTGTGACGGTGTTCACAACTGACACTTGGACGTAACCATTGAGACAACCAAGAGCTGTGACACGTCTTTCCAAGTTGTCACACAGCTGGATGTGCATCCACGTGACACTGGTATATGACAAGGGAACATTATGTCAGTACTGCTACTACTACTGCTGCTACTACTGCTACTACTACTACTGCTGCTACTACTGCTACTGCTATTACTACTACTACTGCTGCTACTACTGCTTCTACTACTACTGCTACTATTACTGCTACTGCTGCTGCTACTGCTACTACTGCTGCTACTACTGCTAATACTACTGCTACTACTGCTGCTACTACTACTGCTACTGCTGCTACTACTGCTAATACTACTGCTACTACTGCTGCTACTACTACTGCTACTACTACTGCTACTACTGCTACTGCTGCTGCTGCTACTACTGCTACTACTGCTAGCTACTACTGCTGCTGCTACTACTACTGCTACTACTACTGCTACTACTACTGCTGCTACTACTACTGCTGCTACTACTACTGCTACTACTGCTACTACTGCTGCTGCTACTACTGCTACTAC